>WNWK01019597.1:0-37444 GCA_009830355.1 Cherax destructor
ACTACGAATCCTCTTGTTTTCCTCAGTCAGTCGCTGTATCTCAAGCTTAGCTACCCTCAGTTCTTCCTTCAGCTGCTGGTAGAGTAGCTCAAGAGAGGACATCTTCTTCAGATTGACAGAGAGCACACAAGACACGTCTTCACTGAGTTAAGTCAGGTCCACCTGGTTTGGAAATAGTGTAGTTGATGAGTGGAACAGTCTGCCTAGTAGGGTCATTGAAGCTAGGACCTTGGGTTGTTTCAAATTTAGGTTGGATAAACACATGAGTGAGAGGGGTTGGATTTGAGTGGGACTCGCACTTGAGTTAATAGAATCTTCAAAGCTTATTTCTTGGGTAGAATTGAAAATTAGGTTGGGCAATTATTCTGTTAGTGGGATGGATTGTGAAGGACCTGCCTAGTATGGGCCAACAGGCCTCCTGCAGTGTTCCTCCTTTCTTATGTTCTTATGTAAATACTTGCCTAGTTGGGCAGTTGACACATGATCTCAACTATCCTGAATGTCTATTTATCCACTATCATCCACCTTGAACATTTAGTAAGCAGACACTTCAAGTTCAACAATGTCATAAACAACGTTTTATTGTGAATTTCATTCGGACAAGTGCAAAAACACACCGTGAATTTAGAAATTTTATTGAGGAGCTGGAGCTTGAAGTAAAGCCAAGTGATCTCTCATTCTACTGTATTGTAGGATGACTATCAACTACCAATCTTCTGACCAATCATTGCTATCATGAATAAAAGAAAAATAAATACTCTTAACTAAAAGATCACGAATGGTTAGAGGATCTCATGTTTTTTATAGATGTAATGCAACAGCACCAATATTTAAATGTGACACTTCAAGGACGGAACAAATTTAAAGTTTTCAGAATAAAAAAGATCTGGAAACAAAATAATCTGACTACTCTCCAAACCTTAAATTACGAATAATTGCTTTTCCTGAAATTAAAGACAGTAAATTGAAACAATACGAAGGAAACTTAAAAACATGTAATGATAATTTTGAAAGTAGGTTTGAGAAACTAAAAAAGTTGAAGTCGTTCTGGAATTTCTTGCGAATCCTTTAGTCATTAATGTCATCTACGATGGATGTCCTGCTGTTACTCCTATCGTCTCGGATGTTGCTTCAATAGAAACAGAGATTTTAGAACTACAGGAAGATGTGGGTTCCCTTAAAAATAACTTTGGGCATCTTACTGACAAGGAGAACGATATGTGCTCTATTTTTAATAATTATTTTCTCTCAGTTTTCACACAGGAAGACATTAATAATATCCCAGTAATTAATTTTTACAGAGGCCCAGAAGAAGATAAATTATGTAATATCACAGTCACTAGCGAAATGATTATGAAACAGCTGGACCGACTGAAACAAAATAAATCGCCGGGTCCTGATGAGCTTTTTGCAAGGGTTCTTAAGGAATGCAAAATGGAACTCTGTGAACCAATATCTAACATTTTTAATTTATCTCTTCAAACATGTGTAGTGTCTGATATGTGGAAGTTGGCTAATGTAATTCCTATTTTTAAAGTAGGGGACAAGTCACTACCGTCAAACTACCGCCCAATAAGCCTGACCTCAATTGTAGGCAAATTACTAGAGTCAATTATAGCTGATATTATTAGAAGCCATCTAGATAACCATAATTTGATTAATGATACCCAGCATGGATTCACGAGGGGCCGTTCCTGCCTATCTAATTTATTAACCTTCTTCAGTAAAGCTTTTGAGGCTGTTGATCACGATAAAGAATTCGATATTGTTTATTTAGACTTTAGTAAGGCTTTTGATAGAGTACCGCACCAGAGACTGTTAAAGAAAGTGGCAGCTCATGGCATTGGGGGAAAAGTTCTGTCATGGATCGAGTCATGGCTCACCAATAGGAAGCAGAGAGTGTGCATAAATGGGGTTAAATCCGAATGGGGACTTGTAACAAGTGGTGTTCCACAGGGATCAGTCTTAGGCCCATTGTTATTTATAATATATATCAATGACCTTGATGAGGGAATTACTAGTGATATGAGCAAATTCGCCGACGACACGAAGATAGGTAGGATAATTGATTCAAACATAGATGTCATAGAACTTCAGGAAGATTTAGACAAACTTAATTCGTGGTCAGAAAAGTGGCAGATGCAGTTCAATGTAGATAAATGCAAGGTTCTGAAGCTCGGAGTGTCCATAACCCAAGCACTTATAAGTTAAATAACGTAGAACTTAGCCATACAGATTGCGAGAAGGACTTGGGGGTGATGGTAAGCAGCAACCTTAAACCAAGACAGCAATGCCTAAGCGTACGTAATAAGGCAAATAGATTACTGGGATTTATATCAAGAAGTGTTAGCAACAGAAGTCCAGAGGTTATATTACAGCTTTATACATCATTAGTAAGGCCTCACCTAGATTACGCAGCTCAGTTCTGGTCTCCATATTACAGAATGGACATAAATTCGTTAGAAAACATTCAGCGTAGAATGACTAAATTAATACATAGCATTAGAAATCTTCCTTACGAAGAAAGATTGAAGACCCTAAAATTACATTCACTTGTAAGACGTAGAATGAGGGGAGACATGATCGAGGTATACAAGTGGAAAATGGGTATTAACAAAGGGGATATAAATAAGGTCTTGAGGATATCTCTCCAAGAGAGAACCCGCAATAATGGATTCAAGTTAGATAAGTTTAGATTTGGTTTGGAAATAGGGTAGTTGATGAGTGGAACAGTCTGCCTAGTAGGGTTATTGAAGCTAGGACCTTGGGTAGTTTCAAATTTAGGTTGGATAAATTCATGAGTGAGAGGGGTTGGATTTGAGTGGGACTCGCGCATGAGTGGGTAGAATTGTCAAAGATTATTTCTTGGGTAGCATTGAAAATTGGGTTGAGCAAATATTCTGTTAGTGGGACGGATTGTGAAGGACCTGCCTAGTATGGGCCAACAGGCCTGCTGCAGTGTTCCTCCTTTCTTATGTTCTTATGTTCTTATAAAAACTCATCTCTAACTGACTTCTGGAAACAAATCCCAAAAGCAAAATATCCGAATCTCAAGAAAATTGGCTTCTGACTACTCCGGTTTTTGTGACAACTTACTGCTGTGAATATCTTCTCTGTAATGAAATTTATCAAGTCAAAACATCGTGCTATCTACACTAACAGTCACCTCACTGACCTTCTTAGAACAGCTTTGGCATCCTACCAGCCTGATTTTAAACTATTAACTGCAAAAATGACGACTCAAAGTCTTCAACAAGCAGAGAATAACCATATTCTCCTTTGGTGAACAGGACTCCTAAGTACTTGCTCTCATTATTTGTAAATACAATTTTAAAATAGTTGTCTTTTGACTCTTGAACATTAAAAAAAAATGAATGAAAAGTATTATATGTGGCTCTTCTTATCGAAGAACTTGCCCACCCTTGCTATAGCCTATTGCTTCCAGGCTACAAACCTGCACAGCATGTTACTGTACTGAATGCTGTTGGCAATTGTAACAAAATGGTAGGTATTTGAGTATCTAAACATATGTAAACATAAAAAATGAAGATTAATTGTTTTTTACTTTTTAAACTTGTTTGTTAAAAATTATGACAACAGCACACGGATTATCCTAGGCCTACACAGGGTCAGCATCATCATTATGTCTGTATTCCACCACATCATCTCTCAGTGGAAAATAAACGAAAAAAAATGCAGTATAGAAAATGCATAAACCAGTAACATAGTTTATTATTATTATTATTATTATTATTATTATTATTATTATTATTATTATTATTATTCAAGTATTATGTAATGTACATAATTGTAAGAATGACCTAATTTTTAAAGGCCTAATTTTTAAAGCCAGCGGAAGGATTCGGTCGAATGACAAAAAGTTCCAGTGGTGGGTCATCATATGACTAAGACTCGCGTCAGTAAACAATTGTCCTGTTTCCTGACAAATCTTACCTAACCTAACCTAATGCCACTTCATTTTGGCTTAAAAGATCATGTTACTCAGTGGAAAGCTTGAAATAGTTCTCGGCTGTTTTGTTCTAAATTGCAATATTTATTGAAGAATTTGGTACATTAGTGCCATTGTAATAACTTAAGAATACAAAATCTGATTTCCTTGGAGTCTTCAGCTCAAATATTTAATTAACTACAATACGAATGTAAGAGCATAGGAAAGAAGGAATACAATACACTGCAGCATGCTTACTGGCCCATGCAAAGCAGGTCCAAGTCACCTCCCTCCCTGCTTAGACCAATGACCCACCTAGTCAGGTCAGGTCACATCGACTTAAGTAAGGGGCACAGCATCAGACCTATTAGCACTAGCTAGTCAGGTCCAGCTCACACCCACTCATGTATCCAACCTATTTTTAAAACTACACAACGTCTTAACTTCTATGACGGTACTCGAGAATTTGTTCCACTCATCCACAACTCTATTACCAAACCAGTGCTTTCCTATATTCTTACTAAATCTGTGTTTTTTCAACTTAAAGCCATTGTTGCGAGTCCTGTCTTGGCTAGATATTTTTAACACGCTATTTACATCCCCTTTAGGGAGGGACTAGGTTTTTTAGGAGTGATTAAATAGAAACATTGAAAAATTATGGAAAAAAAATGTTTTCTTACCGATAAATAGTGCATAATTATGGCAACATATTGATGTAATCAGCTTATTTCTATCATATTTCTAAGTATGTTTTTCCATAAATGTAATTTGTTTGCTTTTGCTCTCAAAAAAAAAAAAAACAAGATGGCAATTACTGTTTTGTATTTTATTTTTCTCTCCAAAAATTACGATTTTTATGATTATTTCATTCAAAATACACTATATAGCAACATCTTTGAGGACTCCATTCAAGTGCAGGGACTCATGACAGCTCAGACGCCTGTGAGGTGTCAACAAGTGTTGACTTCTGCGACATGCTGAAATGTGGCGCGCATTAACCATAGAGTTTTACAGAAAACAATATATGAATAACTCAGAAATATGTTATTGACATTGTGTTTCTTTTTTTGCGAAAAGTATTAATAGGAGTGTCATGATTTGTTCACACGTTATTGATTGCGATATTTTTTACTGCTTTATTTTTATTATGCAATCTATTTGACATTTTCGCTCAAACGGGTTACTATCAAAATTATCTATCCTTTATCTTTCATCTGATGTCAACCAGAGCATTGTACATCTAACCAATTTTGTAGAAAAGGGAGAGTTTTATGCCCTATAGAATTGGGCACTATTTATTTTTTCGATCTATCTTTCAAGCCAAAAAGTCACTACAAACACAATGTGTAGGTATCAAAAGCTGCTTTAAATCACTGTAAAAATTTCATTGAAATTGGACCAGAAATAAAAAAAAACATCTCTCTGACTAGTCCCTACCTTTATTTATTCCTGTTTTCCATTTATACACCTCAATCATCATATTTCCCTTAATGCTATGCCTTTCTAGAGAGTGCAGATTCAGGGCCCTCAGTCTATCCTCATAGAGAAGATTTCTGATACATGGGATTTTGTCATCCTCCTTTGTAAATTTTACAGTGCATTTATATCCAATCTGTAATACGGTGACCAGAACTGTGCAGCATAATCTAAATGAGGCCTAACCAAAGATATATAGAGTTGAAGAACAACCTGAGGACTTCTATTATTTATACTTCTTGATATGAAGCCAAGGATTCTGTTTTCAGATTACTACTAACCAGAACTCCTAAATCCTTTCCGCAATCAGTAATATTAAGATGTACATTATTTTGTTTATATTTGGCATGATTATTTTCCTTTCCAACATTTATAATTTTGCATGTGTCTATATTAAACTGCATCTGTCACTTCTCCGACCACTGCATCAGTCTATTCAAACCATCCTGGAGTGCTCTAATGTCCTCATTAGAATGAATTGGACGGCCTATTTTGGAGTCATCAGCAAATTTTCTTATGTTGCTATTAATTCCCTCATCTATGTCGTTTATGTAAATTGTGAACAACAAGGGGTCAAACACTGATCCTGTGGAACACCGCTTGTGACGTGCCCCCACTTTGATTTCTCCCCATTTATGCAAGCTCTCTGCTGCCTATTTGTCAACAATGCCTCTACCCAGTATTTTTTTTTCTTATTCCGTGTGCTTTAATTTTCCTCAATAGCCTCTGATGTGGAACTCTATCAACAGCCTTACTGTAGTCCATATACACAAAATCATATTCGATACCATGATTTACCTCCTCAAATACCTTAGTGAAAAAAGTTAGTACATTCATGAGAGAGGAACGCCCCTTTGTAAAACCGTCTTGAGATTCAATAAATTTATGCCTTTCAAGATGGCTACGAATTGCCTCGGCAATTTATTGATTCCATAAGTTTTACCACTACGGAGGTAAGGCTTATTGGTCTATAGTTCAAAGCTAAGGACCTGTCATCTGCCTTGTAAATAGGTATTACATTTGCCATTTTCCACTTGTCTGGCACTATGCCAGTTTGTAGTGATATGTTGAAAAGATTAGCCTAAGGTTTGCTAAGTTCCTCTTTACATTCCTTTAAAACCCTTGCAAACAATTCATCAGGGCCTGGGGATTTGTTAGGTTTTAATTTCTCTATTTGTCTGAGAACTGTGTCACTAGTTACCTCAATCATGCATAATTTATTATCATCCTGTTATACATAATTTATTATTTCTGGAATTTCGCTAGTATCTTCCTAAGTAAAAACTGAGAGGAAGTTAGTGTTGAAAATTTCACACATTTCCTTATCACTGTTAGTGATATGACCTGAGTTTCTCTTAAGTGGGCCTGTCTTGTCCCTAATCTTACTTTTGTGTACCTGATAGAACCCTTTTGGGTTAGTCTTCGAATCCCTTGAGACTTTTGCCCTATAATCCCTATTTGCTTTTCTTATTCCTTTTTTTATTTCTTTCTTTAATTGAATATATTGATTTCTTAACTGGTTATGCCCTCTTTTTATACGCCTATGTATGCCTCTCTTTTGACCAATGAGATGTTTTATTCTATTGTTCATTCATTCATTTGGGATTATTTTTGTTGGATCTAATTTCCCTACTCGGAACAAAAGTTGTCTGGGCAGCTAGAACTATGCTCTGAAAAACGTCACATTGGCAACCAACACCACCTACCTGACCCATAGTCAGGTCATACCAGTTTAGCCCACCCAGGTAATTTCTCAGTCCCATGAAGTCAGCCAAGCGGAAGTCTGGGACAGAGACTTGATTTCAGTTATCTGGGTAATTCCATGATATATTGAAATAAGGGATATGTGATCGCTTTCCCCGAGCTCATCATTAACCTCAAGATTATTAATTAGTGATTCTTTGTTTGCAAGAACCAAGTCTAGCAGCTTGTTTCCTCTATTTGGTTCTGCCACAAACTGTTTTAAAAAAGCCATCCTTAGCTGTATCAAGAAATTCACTAGACTCAAGATTTCCTGTCACATTGTTCCAATCAATTTGTCTAAAGTTAAAATCTCCCATTAACACAACATTTTCATATCTAGATGCCTTATGAATTATTTCGTCCCTATCAAGGTTTGGGGGCCTATAAATCACACCCAAAATTATTTTTTCACGACCTACGAGAAACTGTATCCAAACAGATTCTGTGTCCGATGTTCCTAATCTTATATCTTGTCTAACAACAATTTAAATTATCTCTGACACACATCGCCACTCCACCACCCTTCCTGTTGACCCTATCAGTGTGGAATAGTTTATAACCCTGTATGTTGCATTCAGAAGACATTTCTCTATCTTTCAAGTTGAACCAGGTCCCCGTTATAACAATAATATCTATATTACCTGCTCTTGCAAGTAATCTTAGCTCATCTATCATTTATTCAATCACCGTCTTGAAAAAGGTGCTCTGCCATTACTGCTCAGATGCCCCTTTAAAATGCAGTACACCAACCCGTCCTTCTGAGTGCAGGCACTGTACTTCCCACCTACAGGACTCAAGGGAGATTTACTGGTTTCCCTGAATCCTTTCATAAATGTTACCTTGCTTACTCTCCTGCAACACTTTAAGCCATAAAAACCAATTAACTCTACTAACATCTGTCTAACATGTTCACACACGTCTGTTGGATGTCGAAGACCTTTCCATACAAAACCCCCTGTGTTGCTTCGTCGTCTCTATATTTTTAAACCATCTTGATATCCCCTACACAGGCTTTTGAATAATATCTTTATTAACTTCTCATCATCTAATCTCCTAACTACGAATTCTCTGCGTAATATTTTCTTCACACATTGCCATAAAACATGATATTTCCTGCCTCCAGCCTCGTCTTAGCTACAACATTTAAAAACTAGACACCCATGTAAGACCGTCGGTACCGCTATACTCTGATACATTCCCCTTTTTGCGTCCATGAATAAACGCTCTTTGTCTCCACAGATCTCTCAATACACCAATTACCTTTACCCGGCGTCACTTCTGTAGTTCACCTAATCTTTCGAAGACCCATACGCCGAAAAGTTCACTCCCAAATATCTGAACATATTCACATCACATTTCAGTATAATGTCCAATCTTTCATTATCTAAATAGTTTTTTTACTCTCACCTTGCTTCTTTATTTTATATTCACTCCCAGATCCGTCAACTAACCTCTGAAACTTCTCTTCAGAATCTCCCAAAAGCACCGTGTCATCGGCAAACAACAACTGTGACAACTCCTACACCTCTCCCTTGATTTATAATCCCATCCATAAATATGTTTAAGAGCCATGATGTCAGCTTGTATGCCTGTCGAAGGCCTATTTTTACTGAGTAATAATTACCCTCTCTCCTACATTCCCTAACCTGAGCCTCAGTATCCTCATAAAAAAAATTATAACTGGTTTAAGGAACCTACCATCTATTCCATGCTCTTGCAACATCTCCCACATTGCTTCTCTATCCACTCTATCATATGTTTTTAATCCATAAATGCAACGAAAACTGTTTTACCTTTATCTAGATAATGTTCACTTATATGCTTCAATGTAAACACTGGGTCTACACGTCCCCTGTCCTTCCTAAAACCTTATTCATCTGCGATTATTTATTAAGTAATCATTATTTTTAGATTTCAGCATTAATTTTATTATTAATACTATGCTGATTGCTTTTAGTTTTGCACCAAACTCAAACTAAATCACACTAAGACAAAAGCATATTATTTATCATGATGATAATTTTAATTCACCACAGAATTATTCAATAAGTATTGTGTATCCTAATCTATAATGACCCGTGAGCTTAACCCCTTTATATTTCATTAAAATATTCATGATTGGTTGTTTGCACATCAAACCCTTTCATAAAAACACTCGTGCAATCATTAATAATCACAATGTTCACAGCGTTTGCTTTAATCCTTGTTTTAAAGATTAAATTATTTTGATTGATGGTATACAAATGAAATGCAGTGTTAATAATCCTTGTGCAGTCAACGGGTTTTAATCCTGTACTAAACCGATATATTCGAATTATTTAAAATTCGAAGCTATTTTATGGAAGTTAGAGTAAAAATAAGCCTCAATCTTATCAGCAAAACGATCCCTTGAGAATCTAGTCTAAAAATCAATGTGTGTATAATGATACAATCGATTATAATTAAATACGAGACAATACTGGATCAACAAACATTGGTTGGAAGCAATTATGTCTCAGCAAACCCGCTTATTGCAAGCTGCGGCACAGCTTGATCAAGCAAAGTACTGTACCTCAGATTTCCTGCAGAGCCAAATTGAAAGCCTTCAGTTACACGCTGGCACGGCGTGTAAGTAGCGTCTGCAGCCAACGGAACATACACTGCCAACATCCAACAAAACCACGCAAAGCCCTGGATTCGACACAGACCTTGCGTCAGGAGTCAATAATCAAGGGCATCAAACCAGCCGGGTGTCTCCGAGTGGTTGTGTATCACGCTAGGAGAGACTCCTTGCTTGGGTCAGACTGCCTCGCTGTGATGAGCTTCCTGGTAATTACATGTTGTGGGGGAACTGAAGTGTACTATTAGCGATGATCACGAGGAGGGACAGAGAAATGAAAGACGCTGATGAATAGAGGCAAGGAGAGGAGAGAGAAGAGAGAGAGAGAGAGAGAGAGAGAAGAGGGAGAGAGAAAGAGGAGAGAGAGAGAGAGAGAGAGGAGAAGAGAGAAAGAGAGAGAGAGAGAGAGAGAGAGAGAGAGAGAGAGAGAGAGAGAGAGAGAGAGAGAGAGAGAGAGAAGAGAGAGAAGAGAGAGAAGAGAGAGAAGAGAGAGAAAGAGATAAAGAGAGAGAGAGATAAAGCGAGAGAGAGAGAGAGAGAGAAGAGAGAGAGAGAGAGAGAGAGAGAGAGAGAGAGAAAGAGAGAACACCATGATGATAATGCCGGAGCAGTAGTAAGTATGAATGGGAGAATGTTGGTACCTGGGGAAGAAGTTGATATTCTTGGGGTGAAATTTGACTCCAAACTGACCATGAAGAACCACGTTGTAAATCTTACAAACAAGGCAGCCAGGAAGCTTACAGCACTTCGACGTATCTCCCATCTGCTTGACAGTAGGGGTTGCAAGATTCTATATCGAGGCACAAGTACCCTCATACCATGAGTATGCTCCATTTTCTTGGTTTGCCTGACCCCCCTCTCATCTGCGACTGCTTGACAGAGTAGAGAACAGAGCAAGACGTCTCATCTCTCGCCTGGACCCATCCTGGAAAGATCTGTCATTTCAGCAGAGCCTTCAACACAGGAGGGATGTGGGTGGCCTTACTGTTATGTACAAGGCCAACATTGTCAAAGTACCACATTTGGCTCCACTTAGAGGACAGCGAGAATCAAGCTTCTATACCACAAGACGGGTAGAAAGCAGCAACTCTACTCTGGCTGTACCCTTCTCCAGAACATCACTTCATCTGAGATCATTTATTCCCAGGATGACTCGAGTCTGGAACACATTCGTACAGCATTATGATGTCAACGAGATAAAGTCAGTTGATCAAATGAAAATGCTGGCCCACAGATGGCTCCAACTTCATCCTGTTCCCTACTTGTATGTTTCATAACAATAAAAATGTTTTCAAATGAGCTGATGTAAATAACAGCTTTTAGCTTGTCAATAAAGTTAGGAATCTTTAAATTGTCAATAGCTTGTCAATAAAGTTAGAGATCCATAACTTAACCTGGTCAAACCGTGTTTGAAGAGAGACAGAAGAGAGAAGGAGAGAGAAAAACTAAAGATTGTGTGTATGTGTTAGTTTGTGTGCATATGTGTATACTCAAATAAATGTGCTCACCTATATATGGATGGAGGGGTCGAATCTCAGCTCCCGACCCTGACTCTTCCCTGGCCGCAAATGGGTTCCCACTCTCCTAGCATCAAAATCATTGTCTTGCCTCTTCTTCAAACTATGTATTGATTCTGACTTCACCACTCCTTGATAACTTGGCATTTCCACTTCCTGACTGCTTTTAAGCTGAAAAAGTACTTATATCCCATTCACTCATCTATGTTTTCAACCTCCAGGTGAGCTCCCCTTTATCGTATCTCAGTTATTCAGTCGATTTGTGCCTCAGGTGATATGCTCTGAATAATGCTAATTCAAGGTCCTTCTTGAGTGAGGTTTGCGTCACTTGGCCCCCGAGTCTGTACTAAGTTTGTAGTCTACCTGTCTCTAAACTTTAAAAGTTTGCATTTCCTGGGCTAAATTTCATTAGTTATTTGTCAGACCAGATCTGTACTTTGTTTTCGTTCATTTTTAGTCTCTGCGGGTCCTCTCCTGTTTGTATTCTCCTTGTTGGTTTCACATCGTCTGCAATATGTTAAGTCATATTCTTCACGTAAACAAGTAATATTGACTCGTATTTTCACACACTACTGTTCCTACACATTTTCTCTCACATTAGTTACTCCTTGATCCATTCTTGCTTACTCATCTATTGTGCAGTACAAAATATGTAATCCATTCATTCCAAATTTGATTAATGATACCCAGCATGGATTCACGAGGGGCCGTTCCTGCCTATCTAATTTATTAACCTTCTTCAGTAAAGCTTTTGAGGCTGTTGATCACGATAAAGAATTCGATATTGTTTATTTAGACTTTAGTAAGGCTTTTGATAGAGTACCGCACCAGAGACTGTTAAAGAAAGTGGCAGCTCATGGCATTGGGGGAAAAGTGCTGTCATGGATCGAGTCATGGCTCACCAATAGGAAGCAGAGAGTGTGCATAAATGGGGTTAAATCCGAATGGGGACTTGTAACAAGTGGTGTTCCACAGGGATCAGTCTTAGGCCCATTGTTATTTATAATATATATCAATGACCTTGATGAGGGAATTACTAGTGATATGAGCAAATTCGCCGACGACACGAAGATAGGTAGGATAATTGATTCAAACATAGATGTCATAGAACTTCAGGAAGATTTAGACAAACTTAATTCGTGGTCAGAAAAGTGGCAGATGCAGTTCAATGTAGATAAATGCAAGGTTCTGAAGCTCGGAGTGTCCATAACCCAAGCACTTATAAGTTAAATAACGTAGAACTTAGCCATACAGATTGCGAGAAGGACTTGGGGGTGATGGTAAGCAGCAACCTTAAACCAAGACAGCAATGCCTAAGCGTACGTAATAAGGCAAATAGATTACTGGGATTTATATCAAGAAGTGTTAGCAACAGAAGTCAAGAGGTTATATTACAGCTTTATACATCATTAGTAAGGCCTCACCTAGATTACGCAGCTCAGTTCTGGTCTCCATATTACAGAATGGACATAAATTTGTTAGAAAACATTCAGCGTATAATGACTAAATTAATACATAGCATTAGAAATCTTCCTTACGAAGAAAGATTGAAGACCCTAAAATTACATTCACTTGTAAGACGTAGAATGAGGGAGACATGATCGAGGTATACAAGTGGAAAATGGGTATTAACAAAGGGGATATAAATAAGGTCTTGAGGATATCTCTCCAAGAGAGAACCCGCAATAATGGATTCAAGTTAGATAAGTTTAGATTTAGAAAGGATATAGGAAAGTATTGGTTTGGAAATAGGGTAGTTGATGAGTGGAACAGTCTGCCTAGTAGGGTTATTGAAGCTAGGACCTTGGGTAGTTTCAAATTTAGGTTGGATAAATTCATGAGTGAGAGGGGTTGGATTTGAGTGGGACTCGCGCATGAGTGGGTAGAATTGTCAAAGCTTATTTCTTGGGTAGCTTTGAAAATTGGGTTGAGCAAATATTCTGTTAGTGGGATGGATTGTGAAGGACCTGCCTAGTATGGGCCAACAGGCCTGCTGCAGTGTTCCTCCTTTCTTATGTTCTTATATCTCTTCTACCTCACTTCCGTTACCTTGCCATAGAACTCTACAGTTGTAGGTTTGAAAAATAGATCTCTAAAGTCGTTATTGTTCTTCAGCATGTTTATTTCCAGGTTTTTTTTTTTTTTTTTGTGTGTGTGTGTGTGTGTGTGTGTGTATTCTATCCTATATGTACTCACGTATATGTGGTTACAGCGATCGATTCACAGTTCCTGGCCCAGCCTCTTCGGTGGTCGCTACTTGGTGTACTCTACTGGCTTCGAGAGCCTTATAGTACCTCTTCTTAAAGATGTGTATGGATCCTTTCTCTACTCCATCTGTCTCCAGGTCGTTCCACTTTCCGACTACTCTAAGGATCCATAAATTATTTCAAACGTCTTTTTTGCGACTGATCTGAGTTTTCATCTTCCAACTGTGCCCTTGTGTTCCTGTTTCCCATCTCTTAAACCATCTATTCCTATTCACCCTGTCCATTCTTCTCAGTGTTTTATACGTTGCTGTGATATCACCCGTGGGTTTTCAGTCTTCCAGTGACATCAGCCTTAACCTCTCATCATAGGACATAACCCTTAGGTCCAGGACAAGTCTCGTTGGAAACCTTTGTGCTTTCTCCAGTTTCCTGACGTGTTTGACCAGGTGTGGGTTCCATACTGGTGATGCATACTCCAATATGGACCTGAAATACACGTTGTACAATGTTTGTGTGTGTGCATATGTATGTGCACATTGTGTGAGTGTATACCTGTGAGGGTGGTCACTGTTCGCGGGTAATATTTCACCAGGTTGCTCCCTCGTTCCCCTCTTCTCTGTAACAGCTACATGAATTACCCTCACACTCCAGTTCCTAACCAATATATACTAACAGTACTATTATATTACTTACTGGTGCTCATGGTGTGTTTTACAACACCTGTTGATCCACGCACCAACTACCTGTGTATATAGGAAGTTGTCATAAGGAGGCATTAATTACATTCAGTTAAAGCTTCGCCTACTTATTCCTTTAACTCTTAGGTAAAGAGTGATGTAACCACGGTACGGTTGGGAATTGAACTCGCGGCAAGTGGTTCATAAAACTCCAGGCCAGTGCGTAAGCCACTGGGCCAGCTGGCTACAAAAAGATTCATCCAAATAGGTATATTTATACAACATAGGGGAGTTAACATGGGTCCTACTGTAACCACAAATGCAAGTTTTTACGCATGAATCTTCCGCAAGCGTGGCCGTGACGAACTTTTGCTGCGAGTTCAGCCCCCACCCGTACCATGGTTTGTTTGCGACCGTGTCATTGCGATTTCGAGAGTCATGTTGACGGCTTAGAGGGAACTTGAGCTAGAGATCGTCACGGCCACGCTGGCGTGAGATTCATCTGTAAAAACGAGCATTTGTGGTCACAGAGGAACTCATGCTAACCTCCCTATGGTGTATAAATATACCTAGTTGGATGAATCTTATTGTAGTCAGCTGGTCCAGTGACTTACGCGCTGACCTGGAGTTTTATGAACCACTTGCCGCGAGTTCATTCCCCACCCGTATAGTGATTTGTTTCCAATCGTGTCATTACGATTTCGTTTGTCAAGGAGTGATCTATTCACATCCAGCTAAAGGCAAGACTCTGCAAAACTGAAAACAATTGACCAAATTCCATATAGAGGTAAGTATTCTACGTCTGGCAGTTGACAGCTTAGACCACAGCAGATATTGTTCACTATTTTATTTACTTATTTTTATCACTAATAGTTCAGTATTGTTACTAAGACCATCACTATCAAGATATTCACATTTCAAAATCCAGATACACTATTTTCCTTATTTTGTGGTTAAACTCTCGACCTTTTTTATTAACTGCCTTTGCAACTTCTGGCAAGACCAGATGCCTGAGGCACTAGGCCTGGCTACCTCACCTGGGCCTCTAGCTGAACTGGCACTTTCAAATATACTTGCAAAATCTTGGATCTCACCTCGCTTTTCTGTCTTTGGGAGCCTTATTAAGCGATTGTATTATTCACCGAGTCTATCACATACAGTCACTATCCTAGGAGAGGCCCCAAAAACACTAAATGCAAGGAGCGCCTTTGTTAGCTGATACTACCTCATGTGTGTGTATGTGTGCGTGTAGGTATTTGAGGCAACTAATGTTAGCAGAATGCTCTCTCTAATTACCCTCAGCTGGCATCTGTCACACTGCCAGCTTGGAAAAGTAGGAGCAGTATTAACCATGCTACACTGTTGAAAGTGCTTATACATTTAATAAGAAATGTGGATGAAGAATTTTAAATTTACATTTTGCAACTACTACAATTACTTTAAATTACGCACCAATACCATGCCCTGATTAACCTAATTAACCTAATTAACCTATGACCACAACCTGCACCTATATCTTATATAGTGCAGTACTACGATTATTACTCTTACCAATATTAACAAAATAGTCTACTGGTCTATCACTACACTTTGTCCTGGGTGATCCATGGTAAATCAGTCACTATTATATTTTGTTCCTGAACTTACGTCATGATATCTGTGATTACAGCCAGCTACAGCGCTACATCCAGTCAATCAATAAGTATATCTACAGTAAGTCAGCACCTATAACGTATCCAGTTCAACTCTTTATTTACAACATACTTATTGAAGTGCTTCAAGTTTTATCCAGGGAAATGTGGTTGTGGTGATGTTTGTAGAAACTTAGTAGTAAAAGTGGTAGTTATTAACTTTGTTATTTCTACTTCCACGTTTAATCGCTTTTTCAAAGCATCATTGTAGTTGGAGTGGAGAGAAGGATGTAGAACTTTTCGTATACTATCTTTGCTTCAACTCCTCATAAGATGTACAACTAACCAGGCAGTACATAGTCTCTTTTATGATCGCATTAATGTAAAATATAAGGCACTGTCTTCTGCCTTCCGTTAACATAAACATACATACACACACACACACACACACACACACACACACACACACACACACACACCAAGCAGGACTGCAAACAGACCTGGACAAGCTCGACATCTGGTCTAGCAACTGGCTTCTCGAATTCAATCCCACCAAATGCAAAGTCATGAAGATCGGAGAAGGGCAAAGAAGACCGCTGACAGAGTACAGGTTAGGCGGACAAAGGCTACAAACCTCGTCAAAGGAGAAAGACCTTGGGGTGAGTATAACGCCAAGCACGTCTCCGGAGGCACACATCAACCAGATAACTGCGGCAGCATATGGGCGACTGGCAAACCTAAGATTAGCGTTCCGTTACCTTAACAAGGACTCGTTCAAGACACTGTACACCGTGTACGTCAGGCCCATACTAGAATATGCAGCAACAGTCTGGAACCCACACCTGGTCAAGCACGTCAAGAAACTAGAGAAAGTGCAAAGGTTTGCGACAAGGTTAGTTCCACAACTCAGGGGTCTGTCCTATGAAGAAAGGTTGAGGGAAATAGGACTAACAACACTGGAGGAAAGAAGGGTCAGAGGAGACATAATAACGACATACAAAATACTGCGGGGAATTGACAAGGTAGACAGTGACAGGATGTTCCAGAGAGGGAACACAGAAACAAGGGGACACAACTGGAAGCTGAAGACTCAGATGAGTCAAAGGGATGTTAGGAAGCATTTCTTCAGCCACAGAGTAGTCAGGAAGTGGAATAGTCTAGATAAAGATATAGTGGAGGCAGGCTCCATACATAGCTTTAAGAAGAGGTATGATGAAGCTCATGGCGCAGTGTGATCCAGTAGCGGCCAGTGAAGAGGCGGGGCCAGGAGCTATGACTCGACCCCTGCAACCACAACTAGGTGAGTACAACTAGGCGAGTACACACGGGAACTAATTCTTGTATGCGAAAAATACATGACGTAAGGTATAGAATCATTGGTATCCATGTTCGCACATGAAGTGAAACTAATTAAGACATACAAGCAGGTGAGGACCAGACCCGCTACAAATGGACCAGGCCAGGCAGTAGGACGTGTATGACAAGTGGCTATTGGAATTTAACCTCAGTAAGTGCAAAGTTATGAAGATTGGAGGGCTAAGAAAACAGAAAGTGGAGTACAGCAGTGTACCTAGCATATTGTCAGAGGCGCACGTTAACCAAATAATGTCCGCAGCAAACATGCAGTTGGTAAATAAAAAAAACTACCTTTCAGAAATATAAGCTAGAAGTCATTCATATCACTGTATACGGAGTACGTCAAGCCTTTATTGGAGAATGCAGTTGCATCTTGGAACCCACACTCAGTCAAGCGCTAGTCCCAGAGCTAAGGCGCTTATCCTATAAGAAGACGCTAAGGCAACTAAACACTAAGATATTAAATAAAATAAGGATTAGGTGTGATATTACAACACCCTACAAAATATTGAGAGGAAGTGATATGGTGCACAGGGACAGATTGTTACAGAAACGGAAGCAACAACCCAAGGAAGCACTGGTGGAAGTTAAATATGCAGATGAGGCAGAGGATGTTAGGAAACATTTCTTCAGTCTCAGAGTAGTTAGGAAGTGGAACGAGATTCAACTACTGCAACCACATATTAGTTAGCACACACACATACACACACACAATACATACACACACACACACGCACACACGGGGCCAGGAGCTATGACTCGACCCATGCAACCACAACTAGGTGAGTACAATATGCAAGGAAGCTGAGGAGAGGTTTGTACCCAAGGGTAACAAAAATAAGGAGAAGGCCAGGAAGAGCCCTTGGTTCACTCAAAGGTGTAGAGAGGCCAAAACCAAGTGTGCTAGAGAATGGAAGAAGTATAGAAGACAAAGGACCCAGGAGAATAAGGAGAGCAGTCGTAGAACCAGAAATGAATATGCACAGGTAAGAAGGGAGGCCCAACGACAATATGAAAATGAGACAGCGAAAGCCAAATCTGACCCGAAGCTGTTGTACAGCCACATCAGGGAAAAACAACAGTCAAGGACCAGGTAATCAGGCTGAGGAAGGAAGGAGGGGAGATCACAAGAAACGACCGAGAAGTATGTGAGGAGCTCAACACGAGATTCAAAGAAGTGTTCACAGAGGAGACAGAAGGAACTCCGGAAAGACAGAGGTGGGGTACACTATCAGTTGTTGGACACAATACATACAGCCGAGGAAGAAGTGAAGAGGCTGCTAAGCGAGCTAGATACCTCAAAGACGATGGGGCTGGATAACATCTGACCATGGGTCCTGAGAGAGGGAGCAGAGGCGCTGTGTGTGCCACTAACAACAATCTTCAACACATACATCGAAACAGGGCGACTACCTGAGGTATGGAAGACAGCAAACGTAGTCCCATTTTTAAAAAGGAGACAGACCCGAAGCATTAAGCTACATACCAGTGTCACTGATATGAATAGTATGCAAAGTCATGGAGAAGATTTTCAGAAGAGTGGTGGAGCACCTAAAAAGGAATGAGCTTATCAACGACAACCAGCACGGTTTCAGGGACGGGGAATCATGTGTCACAAACCTACTGGAGTTCTATGACAGGGTGACAGCATTAAGTCAAGGAAAAGAGGGGTGAGTAGACTGCGTTTTCTTAGACTATAAGAAGGATTTTGACACAGTTCCACACAAGAGATTAGTGCAAAAGCTGGAGGACCAGGCAAATATAACAGGGAAGACACTGCAATGGTTCAGGGAATGCCTGCCAGGAAGACAACAGCGAGTCATGGTACGTGGCGAGGTGTCAGAGTCGGCGCCTGTAACGAGCGGGGTGCCACAGGGATCAGTCCTAGGACCGGTGCTGTTTCTGGAATTTGTGAACGACATGACGGAAGGAATAACCTCCGAAGTGTCCCTGTTTGCAGATGATGCGAGTTTGTAGAGAAGAATTTAATCGGACGAGAATCAGGCAGAACTACAAAGGGATCTGGACAGACTGCAGGGCTGGTCCAGCAACTGGCTCCTGGAGCTCAACCCCACCAAGCGCAAAGTCATGAAGATTGGGGAAGGGCAAAGAAGACAACAGACGGAGTACAGTCTAGGGGGCCAGTGCCTCCAAACCTCACTCAAAGAAAAGGATCTTGGGGTGAGTATAACACCGAGCAGATCTCCTGAGGCGCACATCAACCAAATAACTGTTGCAGCATACAGACGCCTGGCAAACCTAAGGACAGCATTCCTACATCTAAATAAGAAGTCATTCAGGAATCTGTAAACTGTGTACGTTAGGCCCATATTGGAATATGCAGCGCCAGTTTGGAACCCTCACCTAGCCAAACATGCAAGGAAACTAGAGAAAGTGCAAAGGTTTGCAACAAGACTAGTCCCGGAGCTAGGGGTATGTCCTACGAGGAGAGGTTGAGGGTAATCGACTTGAGGACACTGGAAGACAGGAGAGAGAGGGGGATATGATAACGACATATTAAATACTGAGAGGAATTGACAAGGTGGACAGAGACAGGATACTCCAGAGATGGGACACAGCAACAAGGGGTCACAGTTGGAAGTTGAAGACTCAGATGAACTAAATGGATGTTAGGAAGTATTTCTTCAGTCACAGAGTTGTCAGAAAGTGGAATAACCTGGGTAGTAATGTAGTGGAGGCAGGATCCATACATATCTTTAAGAAGAGGTATGATAAAGCTTATGGAGCGGGAAGAGTGACCGGGTAGCGGCCAGTGGAAGAGGCATGGCCAGGAGCTGTGACTCGACTCCTGCAGCCATAACTAGGTGAGTACACACACACACATACACGGGACCAGGAGCTAAGACTCGACCGTTGCAATTACATGTAGGCAAGTTCATACAAAATCTATTATTTTTTATAATAGTTCAAATAATATTACGAATCAAATGACTTGTGACGTTTATCAAGTTTATTGAGGTCGTTGAAATTAATTGTATTCTACCATTTACTATTAAGCTGATTCGATAGATTTTGCATTTAACGATGAAAACCAATGTGAATTGCACACATCCGACCCTTTTTTCATTTACACGAAAACCTATTTGTTAAAAATATTTTTGTTCAACAATTTATATCTCAGTTTTCGACGGAAATAATCACCAAATCAAGTTTTTAACCTGCTATTGAATCTTGCAGAAACGTGTTCAAGCACAGTGTTGTTTGAACATTATTTGCTTCAGTTACTTGACGCTTCAGGCACACTGTATTTCTATCCCGTTCCATACCGGTACGTCCTTGTGCTCATGTTACCAAATAGTTCTCTATATAACAGTTATAGCACTGTGAAAAATATACCCAAAATGCTCTGAGCGCTCAAGCGCTAATTGGCCTCAGCAACGTACGTCTCCAATTAGTGGATATTTTGGAGCTGTTAGAGAAAGTTTTAGCGGGATTTGCGAGTGTTCTTGAAATAGAGGTTCACACAGCACACACTTTAAGGAATGTTCATATCTTTCTTTAATATTAGCATAAAAATTACTTCAAACATTAAATCTTAATTCGAATATGGCCTTCATATATATACTCGTAAAATATTGTCCAATTGCCTTTCACTGCCTAACTAATATCTAAAACGTTCCGTGTATCTGTTAGCGATTATTTTCACTAACCTATTAGTTTTGACTCAGTCACTTAATATCCAACGGGAAATCCTTGAAAACAACATTGGCTCGCCCATAAGCTGCTTAGGGAAACTTTCGCTCGGTTTTGTTCTGGACGGCAAGTGCATCCATGCGATCTAGATATATTACGTAAGGTCGATGCGCTATTGAGAAAACATAAAAGTATTGCATAATCCCAGTTTTCTGTAGGTCAATACACGCGAAATGGAAATGGATGGAACATTTATTTGCTTTAAGCTGAAGGAGCACATTTTGTTGGTGTGCAGTAACTGGAGAATGATTCTGCTTGTCGGTTTTAAACCTCGATGGTTGATGTTTTCTCAAAGGAAGCTTGACTTTGAGTTTGTATTGTGCAAGTTTTAATATCACAGTTTTATTAATCAGAATAGTAACTGTAAAATAAGTGGTGGATTTCTCTTCAGAACCGAAATAAATCAGTGTTTGACATTATTTGGGTATCTTAGTTTAAATCCACATGATGTGCATATTCGTGTTCATACATCTGTGTCCTCTGTAAGGAAAATCTCCATGGTAGTTCGGGTCTGGTGAGGAGTGGTCGTCTCCTAACCTACTGATACACCACCAATACACCTCTACACTGTTTCTGCCGATCCACTGTCACCTGTCAGTACCCTTGTAGACTCGTCGAAGTGGAAAAATAAGATAATGTTGACTCCAGTACAACCTCATGGGAAAACCTTACCTTCTATACTTCTCCATCGAATACTGACACCATGACCTGCACTGAGCTCTACAAAGGCCATGTTGCTGGAACAGTCAAGTTTGCCTGCGAGCCACCACTTCACTTTATACTTACCCAAGTTCTTGAGTTCATCAAGCCTCTACGTTTCACTTTTGGTAACAAGACTAAATTATACCACCTCTCCAGGAGCAGCTTCAAAAAGTTTGAAAATGGTTTCACTGCAAACCTGCCTCAATCACTCCAATAACTCCCACCTGTGTGCTGCTCTGTGATGGTCCTACCTGCCTGCCCTCTCCTGCGACTTAACTACTGCCAGCTTCTCAAGACTCAAGACCTCGACTACCACAAGACCGAAGCATCCACAGCTGTTTCTCCAAGTCCGTCCCATGAGCGCTTAACTGCCGGGTTAAGGGGTGTGCTAACGAAACCATTATTTTTTTTTCCATTGGTCCAATTTCAATGAAATTTTAACAGTGATTTAAGCAGCATTTGAAACCTACACACTGTTTGTAGTGACTTTTTGCCTTAAAAGTTAGATAGAAAAAAATAAATAGTGCAAAATTCTATAGGGCATAAAGCTCTCCCTTTTCTACAAAATTGGGAAGATGTACAATGCTCTAGTTGACATTAAAAGATATGGGCTAGATAATCTTTAAACCTACGTCATTTGATCGAAAATGTCAATAGATAGCATAAATAAAAATATTGAAGTTTATTATTTTTTTTTTAAGGATTTTTTAGGGAGAAACAAAAATCAATAAAAACAAAGTGGTAAAAAATATCGCAAATCATCAGTGGGGCTGATGGTTAAGCCCTGGCACTATTTCTTCGACTCTGGACACTCCTCTCCATCGCTAATCTTCGCCTGTCCCGTCTTTTCAGCTCACCCCCACTGGAGCCTTACCTGAACTCTGTTGTTGTTGTTGTTGTTGTTAAGGAAACATGTTTCTACCATATAATGGCCACATATCTTTGAATATTTTCTTTTTCTAAAAACTTACTTTATGTGCAAAATCTTTGATTTTTTACCTGTAACACATTACCTTTTTGGTTATTACTTTGTTATACACTTTATTTTCACCAAATAATCTTTTGAATCATTTTGAAATATCGAATCATATCATAAGGAATTTCTTGAAATTTTCCAGTTTGATTTTTGTCAACAAAAACTTTCCTTCTTAAGATATCACTATTATTGCAAAAAAAAATATATTAGTGTGTTACCTTCTTTTAAAAGTAAATAGATTTCCT
The DNA here is from genome assembly GCA_009830355.1 of Cherax destructor. Classification (NCBI taxonomy): domain Eukaryota; kingdom Metazoa; phylum Arthropoda; class Malacostraca; order Decapoda; family Parastacidae; genus Cherax; species Cherax destructor. Next base: position 22,793 of record WNWK01019597.1, read on the forward strand.
TGGAAATGCTTCTGAAATACATTGTTTATAGATAAATAATGATCATTAGAGGAGAACCTACTGTGTCATTTATATAATTAAAATTGAATCTGAAAATACCGACGGGTTGTTAGGTAAGACACATGTGCAACAGTTAGGTATCTTTGTTCCGAAACGTTTCGCCTACATAGTAGGCCTCTTCAGTGGAGTAAAGAAGAGTTAGCAGAAGAGTAATAATAACGATTACATCGTCTTCACAACTCCACTACTTCTGCTAACACTTCTGTACTCGACTGAAGAAACCTTCTGTGTGGGCGAAACGTTTCAGAATAAAGATACCTAACTGTTGCACATGTGTCTTACTTCTTATAATTAAAGTTGACAGGTAATCTATATTCTATTGGAAGTTCATGGGCCAGGGGTCAAGAAATATGTAATAATGACAATAATGAACAAAAAAAAGAGATAGGAAATGCAAATAAGTTTTATCACGGAGGGTTAATAAGCAAATGTATTTCAAGAAAGCCAAATAAGTGGCCTTTCTAGACGAGATTTGCGATGCATCAATTTTTTTCTGCATTATGACTTGAACATAAATATCTTATATGGTAGTAATGGAAAGGGAGAGAGAGAGAGAGAGAGAGAGAGAGAGAGAGAGAGAGAGAGAGAGAGAGAGAGAGAGAGAGAGAGAGAGAGAGACTGGAGGCTGACTTGGTGATACTGAAGATTTCAAAAGAACGTGTTGAAGACTCTACACTCATACCCTGGCATGCTGGGCAAGCTGGCCCATAGATGACTCAAACTTCATCCTCATCCCTTTCTCTGTATCTCTTAACAATAAAAATTCTTTCAAATAAGCTAATGAAGGTAACAATTCTTAGCTTGTAAGCAAAGGTAGGAACCATAAAGCTAACGTTGTAAAACCCTGCGTAACAAGAGAGAGAGAGAGAGAGAGAGAGAGAGAGAGAGAGACTCATGTGTGTATGCTGGATAGACATGGATCACCTAGAGCACTTGAGCCTAACAGGGTTGGAAAGGATGACAAGAGAGGCGATAGCGGCTTATGGTAATTGGGATATGGTGGTATAGGTGATAAGGATGGGGTGAATTTATGGTGACAGGGATGGTGATGGGGTTGTGATTTATGTATGGTGGTCGGGATGGCAGGACAGGTGGAGATAGTGAATAGTTGAGAATGATACTGTAGAAAATGTTGTGTTGTCCTATAACCTGGATCCGCCTCTTCGCTAGTTTGTGTGCACTTTTCTCTGTGTGTAATAAGAATGAGAGAGGAGGTGAGAGAGTGAGTGCGCAGGTGAGAGAGTGAGTGCGTAGGTGAGAGAGTGAGTGCGCAGGTGAGAGAGTGAGTGCGCAGGTGAGAGAGTGAGTGCGCAGGTGAGAGAGTGAGTGCGCAGGTGAGACGAAAAGTGTTTGTGAAAAAAAATAAACTAAATATGAAAAGATTGCTTTGCTTATTCCTTTTTTTATTTATCTCTTTAATTGAAAATATTGATTTCTTATCTACCCATCCCCTCTTTTGATAAGCCTAAATATGCCTCTCTTTTGACTAACGAGATGTTTTAATCTATTGTTCATCCATTTAGGATCATTTTTATTAGATCTAATGTCCCTACTTGTAACAAAAGTTGTCTGGGCAGCTAGAACTACGCTCTGGAAAACGTCATATTGCCAACCAAAACCCCTACCTGACCCATAGTCAGGTCATCCCAAACAGCCACATGTACCAACGTTTAGATTTCATAGGTGTTTTCTTCATATTTACTAACATTATTATTTTTGTCAATGCCTCCCATGTGTGCATTATAGTTCTTGACTCCAGGGCACTGGAAGTTGTCTTTCGTCTTAGATTCCTTGTTATATCTATCAATAAGAGTCACAGGTTGCACTCCCACATCATTTGTCACTAAAGTCACAGCTTTGTTGTCCTTCCACCTTACAACAAGGATACCATCATTGGTTTTGAAGTCAAAAGTGCCCCTGGGCACTATGTTCTTTTCTATTTGCTTGACAGGCATCAGTTCTAGCTTACCACATCTATTTTCATGTACTATTCCAGTGTATCTGCAATTATACTTGTCTCTTAGTAACTTGACCAAAGGTAGACTTGAAAAGAAATTATCAGCATAGATTGCTGATGTGTTTCTTTGGTTGAGAGTTGTTGCAAGTACCAGAACAATCTTTGAACTTATTGGTAGTTTATTCTCTTCGTCGGGCAGCTTTATGGGATGGTTGTCAAAAGTCGTTTTGCCTTCATACATGATTATATCATGTATGATTCCATCTTCAATTGCACGACAAAATAGTTTGAAACCCCATTTGTCTGGTTTGGTTTTGATGTACTGCCTTAGGTTTCCAGCGGGTTTACCCTTGAAAGCAACCATAACTTCATCAATAGACTGCCTGAGTGTAGCTGGAACTTTCAAGCAAGCATTAGTTAGTGTAGTGTAAAGAGGCTTTATTTTGTGGAATCTGTCCTTATGCTTTTGAGTGTTATCATTGAAATAAATTGTACGCTTAAGCAACTTAAACCTCTTAGATGATATGACTTCTGCAACCTGGATTACCTTAGTTGTACTTGCCCAATAGTCATCTAGGGATGGGTATGAAGAAATACCCATAAACAACTGAATACCTATGAACTTGATTATTTCTTCACAATAGGTTACAAAAGTAGTATCTGTTTTTTTTGCTTGGCATACAATTTGTTTGAAATGTGATGCTTTATATCATATTTGGGGTAAAAACAACTGGATGCAACGCAGAAAGGCAAGTAGCACAATCTGTGATGACTTGCGGACACCAATGCCTTCTAGTCTGACTGGGAGTGTAGCTTGGTCCCACTGCCCATCTTCTAGAGTAAGGTTAAGTATTTCGTAAAAATCTGCCTCAGGATATTGTCATATTCGTGCTGTATAGGGTTATCATATGAAGGTGCACATCTTAGGAAATATGTCAACCTGGGCATTCTCAAACACTTTGTGAGAAGGTACAAGGCATAATGGGTGTCAAAGATGGCCTGTTCGTTGTTCCATTATCTTCAACTCTTCCAGATTCTTCCTGAGAAGTGTGTCAATGGCATCGCTTCCCAGAGGTGCTTCAAGCAAGACGCTATTTGTGGGGGCAATGACTGATGATCCTGGTAGTTTTTATCTCACTGCATCTATCACTTGTTGACTGACTGACAGAGGATTTCACATTTGGATGGATTCAGGATGAGACTCATTTCCTGTCCCCGTGTCATCACCTGTGTAAGATCATCTAGAAGGGACTCTTTTGTACCTGCTAGTGTGCCATCATCCAGGAAGCAGATGTTTAGCTCACTGGTCAGTCTGACCATGATTTCCCTAACCGCTATACAGAAGAGAAATGGTGTGAGAGGATCCCCTTGCTGGACACTCTCTGATGATGTGATTTCATGCTCTCCAAACAGGAGCATTGATTCCTTGCTATATCCAGCTGAAACAAAAAGGAAGAGACCAGGGAAATGTTCTTGTATAGCTGATAATACCACGTCTCTTTCCATGCATTCTTGAAATCTGATTTTACCACTGAATTGTCCTCAGGCAGGTTGTCGATATACGCCCTTGCTGCATGGACCGCTGCTTCACTTCCTTGAGAGGCCCCAAAGCCAAGCTGGTGTGGTTGAAGCATCATAGCCGCGACCGCTGCTTCACTTCCTTGAGAGGCCCCAAAGCCGAGCTGGTGTGGTTGAAGTATCATGGCTGCCTCTGCGCGAATATTTCAGGCACAAAGTGATGCACCAAAAATGAAAGGTTCAATTTCGTCAGGAATCAGACCAGCGTAATCAGAGCCGGCGTAATAACCTCAACTAGCCGAATAGGCCGAACTCCCTTAAAAATTAATTTTTTCCATGAAATTCTTTTACAGAGACTAAGTTCATTTCTTTTCATTAGCAGTGATATCTAGATTTTTATTTCGGGGCCAAAACTAACTTAGAAATTTGCTTAAATCCACTCGTTTGTCGGGACATTAAAATGTGTACTACGCGTGAAGAGTTACCACGGTACGGACGGGGGTTGATTGTACCGTAGTTTGTTTACAATCGTGTCATTACGATTTCATGCAAAGTAAATTACCCCTGAAGCTTCCATGGTCATGTATGTGCTGGCATCACGGGTGACATTTCCAGTGGTACCAGGCAACTTTTGTTTGAAGCACTGATGGCTAAGTGGACTAAGACGTCTTCTAATTTTGGCGGGCTTCTCGAGAGACATGCCAAAAATATCGCGGTTTCTATCCCCGCTATGTTGCAGTATTGTTATTGGCTTAAAGGCACTCGTTCGGGATGCATAAATATATGCATGTCGTGCCAAATAGGCAAAATTGGTCAATTAGCAAGAACTTAATTTTAAATAAGTCCTTTCTAAAATTTGCTCTTATACATTTAAAATATATATTTTTTTTCAATTATGTTAATGTAAAAATTAATAATTTTGTACCAAAAAAAAAAAAACAGAAAATTTACATAACCTTATTATAACAAGCGCATTTTAATTTATCCTAATGCAACTAAATATATTTTAGAAAAGTTTACAATAATTTAATAATAAAGAAACACAATGAAATATATTTTTTTTTCGTTAGGATCACAATGATTTTTGCGAAATTATTGCATACACAAATTTTAGCTTTCTGGCGGGTGGCCAGCTTCCAGGCAGGTGGTTCTTATCTTTTCATCTCATTCCCTGCATGCATCGACCGACGAGAGAGTTTTACAGTGTTTAGAATTCGCAGAACAGAACATTGTAAAAATCTCTCGTCGGTCGAAGCATGCAAAGGATGAGACGAAAAACTGAAAGACATCTGCCTGAAGGCTGGCTGCCTTGGACCAAAACGTCTAGCGTTAGCTGGGCGCCAAGGTATTGGACCAGTGTGGTACGGAGGTAGAGCACTGCGTACCTTGTTCCAAGGATCGTAGGTTCGAGTCTTCTTTGACCTGAAATTAGTGTTTGTGAATATTATATATATATATATATATATATATATATATATATATATATATATATATATATATATATATATATATATATATATATATATATATGAAACAACCACTATGAAAAAAAGAAGAATTCCAGCGCTTCGTGACTACTCACATTATCATAGTTCCTTGATAATGTGAGTAGTCACGAAGCGCTGAATTCTTCTATTTTTCATAGTGGTTGTTTTGCATATTTTGATATCACCTGTTTACTGTGATCTTTTTGCATATATATATATATGTCGTGCCGATTAGGTAAAACTGGTCAATTAGCAAGAACTCCTCTAAAATTAAGTCCTTTCTAAAATTGTCTCTTATACGTTTAGAGATATATTTTTTCATTAATGTTAATGTAAAAATATATAATTTTGTACCAAGAGAAACTTTGAAAACCTACCTAACCTTATTACAACAAGCGCAATTTAATTTAGCCTAACCCAACTAAATATATTTTAGATACGTTAACATTAATTTAATAATAAACAAACACAATGAAATATATTTTTTTCGTTATGTTCAGAATGGTTTTAGCGAAATTATTGCATACACAAATATTTTCACTTGTCTTATATGGCAAGAAGAGCGTTGCTATTTAAGCCAAAATCGCAAGTTTTACCTAATCGGCAAAAAAAAAAAAAAAATATATATATATATATGTCGTGCAGATTAGGTAAAACTGGTCAATTAGCAAGAACTCATCTAAAATTAAGTCCTTTCTAAAATTTTCTCTTATACGTTTAAAGATAATTTTTTTTCATTTATGTTAATGTAAGAATTTATAATTTTGTACCAAGAGAAACTTTGAAAACCTACCTAACCTTATTACAACAAGCGCAATTTAATTTAGCCTAACCCAACTAAATATATTTTAGATACGTTAACATTAATTTAAAAATAAACAAACACAATGAAATATATTTGTTTAGTTATAAGAACATAAGAACATAAGAAAGGAGGAACACTGCAGCAGGCCTGTTGGCCCATTCTAGGCAGGTCCTTCACATTCCATCCCACCAACAGAATATTTGTTCAACCTAATTTTCAATGCTACCCAAAAAATAAGCTTTGATAATTTTATTTACTCATGTGCAATTCCCACTCAAATCCAACCCTTTCACTCATGAATTTATCCAACCTAAATTTAAAACTACCCAAGGTCCTAGCTTCAATAACCCTACTAGGCAGACTGTTCCACTCATCAACTACCCTATTTCCAAACCAATACTTTCCTATATCCTTTCTAAATCTAAACTTATCTAACTTGAATCCATTATTGCGGTTCTCTCTTGAGAGATACCCTCAAGACCTTATTTATATCCCCTTTGTTAATACCCATTTTCCACTTGTATACCTCGATCATGTCTCCCCTCATTCTACGTCTTACAAGTGAATGTAATTTAAGGGTCTTCAATCTTTCTTCGTAAGGAAGATTTCTAATGCTATGTATTAATTTAGTCATTCTACGCTGAATGTTTTCTAACGAATTTATGTCCATTCTGTAATATGGAGACCAGAACTGAGCTGCGTAATCTAGGTGAGGCCTTACTAATGATGTATAAAGCTGTAATATAACGTCTGGACTTCTGTTGCTAACACTTCTTGATATAAATCCCAGTAATCTATTTGCCTTATTACGTACGCTTAGGCATTGCTGTCTTGGTTTAAGGTTGCTGCTTACCATCACCCCAAGTCATTCTCGCAATCTGTATGGCTAAGTTCTACGTTATTTAACTTATAAGTGCTTGGGTTATGGACACTCCGAGCTTTAGAACTTTGCATTTATCTACATTGAACTGCATCTGCCATTTTTCTGACCAGGAATTGAGTTTGTCTAAATCCTCCTGTAGTTCACTGACATCTACGTCTGAATCGATTATCCTACCTATCTTCGTGTCATCAGCGAATTTGCTCATATCACTAGAAATTCCCTCGTCAAGGTCATTTATATATATTATAAACAACAACGGGCCCAAAACCGATCCCTGAGGAACGCCACTTGTTACAGATCCCCACTCCGATTTAACCCCATTTATGCACACCCTCTGCTTCCTATTGGTGAGCCATGACTCGATCCATGACAACACTTTTCCCCCAATGCCATGAGCAGCCACTTTCTTTAACAGTCTCTGATGTGGTACTCTATAAAAAGCCTTACTAAAATCCAAATAAACGATATCGAATTCTTTATCATTATCAACTGCCTCAAGAATGATTTTGGCGAAATTACTGCATACACAAATTTTCACTTGTCTTATGTGGCAAGGTGAGCGTTGCTATTTAAGCCAAAATCGCAAGTTTTACCTAATCGGCACGACATATATATATAAGAACATAAGAACATAAGAAAGGAGGAACACTGCAGCAGGCCTGTTGGCCCATACTAGGCAGGTCCTTCACAATCCATCCCACTAACAGAATATTTGCTCAACCCAATTTTCAAAGCTACCCAAGAAATAAGCTTTGACAATTCTACCCACTCATGCGCGAGTCCCACTCAATGTGTGTGTGTGTGTGTGTGTGTACGTACTCACCTACTTGTCGTTGCAGGGGTCGATTCATAGCTCTATGGATCGAGTCATGGCTCACCAATAGGAAGCAGAGAATGTGCATAAATGGGTTAAATCCGATTAGGGATCTGTAACAAGTGGTGTTCCACAGGGATCAGTCTGAGGCCCATTGTTGTTTATAATATATATCAATGGCCTTGATTAGGGAATTACTAGTGATATGAGCAAATTCGCCGATGACATGAAGACAGGTAGGATAATTGATTCAAACGTAGATGTCAGGGAACTTCAGGAAGATTTAGACAAACTCAATTCCTGGTCAGAAAAGTGGCAGATGCAGTTCAATGAAGATAAATGCAAGGTTATGAAGCTCGGGAGTGTCCATAACCCTAGCACTTATAAGTTAAATAACGTAGAACTTAGCCATACAGATTGCGAAAAGGACTTGAGGGTTATGGTAAGCAGCAACCTTAAACCAAGACAGCAATGCCTAAGCGTACGTAATAAGGCAAACAGATTACTGGGATATATATCAAGAAGTGTTAGCAACAGAAGTACAGCGGTTATATTACAGCTTTACACATCATTAGTAAGGCCTCACCTAGATTACGCAGCTCAGTTCTGGTCTCCATATTACAGAATTGATATAAATTCGTTAGAAAATATTCAGCATAGAATGACTAAATTAATACATAGCATTAGAAATCTTACTTACGAAGAAAGATTGAAGACCCTTAAATTACATTCACTTGTAAGACGTAGAATGAGGGGAGACATGATCGAGGTATACAAGTGGAAAATGGGTATTAACAAAGGGGATATAAATAAGGTCTTGTGGATATCTCTCCAAGAGAGAACCCGCAATAATGAATTCACATTACGTAAGTTTAGATAAAGAAAGGATATAGAACATAAGAACATAAGAACATAAGAAAGGAGGAACACTGCAGCAGGCCTGTTGGCCCATACTAGGCAGGTCCTTCACAATCCGTCCCACTAACAGAATATTTGCTCAACCCAATTTTCAATGCTACCCAAGAAATAAGCTTTGACAATTCTACCCACTCATGCGAGTCCCACTCAAATCCAACCCTCTCACTCATGAATTTATCCAACCTAAATTTAAAACTACCCAAGGTCCTAGCTTCAATAACCCTACTAGGCAGACTGTTCCACTCATCAACTACCCTATTTCCAAACCAATACTTTCCTATATCCTTTCTAAATCTAAACTTATCTAACTTGAATCCATTATTGCGGGTTCTCTCTTGGAGAGATATCCTCAAGACCTTATTTATATCCCCTTTGTTAATACCCATTTTCCACTTGTATACCTCGATCATGTCTCCCTCATTCTACGTCTTACAAGTGAATGTAATTTAGGTCTTCAATCTTTCTTCGTAAGGAAGATTTCTAATAAGAACATAAGAACATAAGAAAGGAGGAACACTGCAGCAGGCCTGTTGGCCCATACTAGGCAGGTCCTTCACAATCCAGTCCACTAACAGAATATTTGCTCAACCCAATCTTCAATGCTACCCAAGAAATAAGCTTTGACAATTCTACCCACTCATGCGCGAGTCCCACTCAAATCCAACCCTCTCACTCATGAATTTATCCAACCTAAATTTGAAACTACCCAAGGTCCTAGCTTCAATAACCCTACTAGGCAGACTGTTCCACTCATCAACTACCCTATTTCCAAACCAATACTTTCCTATATCCTTTCTAAATCTAAACTTATCTAACTTGAATCCATTATTGCGGGTTCTCTCTTGGAGAGATATCCTCAAGACCTTATTTATATCCCCTTTGTTAATACCCATTTTCCACTTGTATACCTCGATCATGTCTCCCTCATTCTACGTCTTACAAGTGAATGTAATTTTAGGGTTTTCAATCTTTCTTCGTAAGGAAGATTTCTAATGCTATGTATTAATTTAGTCATTCTACGCTGAATGTTTTCTAACGAATTTATGTCCATTCTGTAATATGGAGACCAGAACTGAGCTGCGTAATCTAGGTGAGGCCTTACTAATGATGTATAAAGCTGTAATATAACCTCTGGACTTCTGTTGCTAACACTTCTTGATATAAATCCCAGTAATCTATTTGCCTTATTACGTACGCTTAGGCATTGCTGTCTTGGTTTAAGGTTGCTGCTTACCATCACCCCCAAGTCCTTCTCGCAATCTGTATGGCTAAGTTCTACGTTATTTAACTTATAAGTGCTTGGGTTATGGACACTCCCGAGCTTCAGAACCTTGCATTTATCTACATTGAACTGCATCTGCCACTTTTCTGACCACGAATTAAGTTTGTCTAAATCTTCCTGAAGTTCTATGACATCTATGTTTGAATCAATTATCCTACCTATCTTCGTGTCGTCGGCGAATTTGCTCATATCACTAGTAATTCCCTCATCAAGGTCATTGATATATATTATAAATAACAATGGGCCTAAGACTGATCCCTGTGGAACACCACTTGTTACAAGTCCCCATTCGGATTTAACCCCATTTATGCACACTCTCTGCTTCCTATTGGTGAGCCATGACTCGATCCATGACAGCACTTTTCCCCAATGCCATGAGCTGCCACTTTCTTTAACAGTCTCTGGTGCGGTACTCTATCAAAAGCCTTACTAAAGTCTAAATAAACAATATCGAATTCTTTATCGTGATCAACAGCCTCAAAAGCTTTACTGAAGAAGGTTAATAAATTAGATAGGCAGGAACGGCCCCTCGTGAATCCATGCTGGGTATCATTAATCAAATTATGGTTATCTAGATGGCTTCTAATAATATCAGCTATAATTGACTCTAGTAATTTGCCTACAATTGAGGTCAGGCTTATTGGGCGGTAGTTAGACGGTAGTGACTTGTCCCCTGCTTTAAAAATAGGAATTACATTAGCCATCTTCCACATATCAGACACTACACCTGTTTGAAGAGATAAATTAAAAATGTTAGATATTGGTTCACAGAGTTCCATTTTGCATTCCTTAAGAACCCTTGCAAAAAGCTCATCAGGACCCGGCGATTTATTTTGTTTCAGTCGGTCCAGCTGTTTCATAAATCGGTCCAGCTGTTTCATAAGTCGGTCCAGCTGTTTAATGCTATGTATTAATTTAGTCATTCTACGCTGAATGTTTTCTAACGAATTTATGTCCATTCTGTAATATGGAGACCAGAACTGAGCTGCGTAATCTAGGTGAGGCCTTACTAATGATGTATAAAGCTGTATTGGTTTGGAAATAGGGTAGTTGATGAGTGGAACAGTCTGCCTAGTAGGGTTATTGAAGCTAGGACCTTGGGTAGTTTTAAATTTAGGTTGGATAAATTCATGAGTGAGAGGGGTTGGATTTGAGTGGGAATTGCACATGAGTAAATAAAATTATCAAATCTTATTTCTTGGGTAGCATTGAAAGTTGGGTTGAACAAGTGTTCTGTTGGTGGGATGGAATGTGAAGGACCTGCCTAGTATGGGCCAACAGGCCTGCTGCAGTGTTCCTCCTTTCTTATGTTCTTATGTTATGAAAGTATTGGTTTGGAAATAGGGTAGTTGATGAGTGGAACAGTAGGGTTGTTGAAGCTAGGACGTTGAGAAGTTTCATAAGAACATAAGAAAGGAGGAACACTGCAGCAGGCCTGTTGGCCCATACTAGGCAGGTCCTTCACAATCCGTCCCACTAACAGAATATTTGCTCAACCCAATTTTCAATGCTCAAGAAATAAGCTTTGACAATTCTACCCACTCATGCGCGAGTCCCCTCAAATCAACCTCTCACTCATGAATTTATCAACCTAAATTTGAAACTACCCAAGGTCCTAGCTTCAATAACCCTACTAGGCAGACTGTTCCACATCACTACCCTATTTCCAAACCAATAAGAACATAAGAACATAAGAAGGAGGAACACTGCAGCAGGCCCGCTGGCCCACACCAGGCAGGTCCTTCACAATCCGTCCCACTAACAGAATGTTTGCTCAACCCAATTTTCAATGCTACCCAAGAAATAAGCTTTGACAATTCTACCCACTCATGCGAGTCTCACTCAAATCCAACCCCTCTCACTCATGAATTTATCAACCTAAATTTGAAACTACCCAAGGTCCTAGCTTCAATAACCCTACTAGGCAGACTGTTCCACTCATCAACTACCCTATTTCCAAACCAATACTTTCCTATATCCTTTCTAAATCTAAACTTATCTAACTTGAATCCATTATTGCGGGTTCTCTCTTGGAGAGATATCCTCAAGACCTTATTTATATCCCCTTTGTTTATACCCATTTTCCACTTGTGTACCTCGATCATGTCTCCCCTCATTCTACGTCTTACAAGTGAATGTAATTTTAGGGTCTTCAATCTTTCTTCGTAAGGAAGATTTCTAATGCTGAATGTTTTCTAACGAATTTATGTCCATTCTGTAATATGGAGACCAGAACTGAGCTGCGTAATCTAGGTGAGGCCTTACTAATGATGTATAAAGCTGTAATATAACCTCTTGACTTCTGTTGCTAACACTTCTTGATATAAATCCCAGTAATCTATTTGCCTTATTACGTACGCTTAGGCATTGCTGTCTTGGTTTAAGGTTGCTGCTTACCATCACCCCCAAGTCCTTCTTCAAATTTAGGTTGAATAAATTCATGAGTGAAAAGGGTTGGATTTCATTAGGACTCGCACATAAGTAAATAGAATTATCAAAGCTTATTTTCTTGGGTAGCATTGAAAATTGGGTTGAGCAAATATTCTGTTAGTGGGATGGATTGTGAAGGACCTGCCTAATATGGGCCATCAGTCCTGCTGCAGTGTTCCTCCTTTCTTATGTTCTGAAAAGTCAGATGGATGTAGTGCGGATGATAAAAAAAGAGATGATTGCCGATGTTATGAATGAAAAGAAGTTGGATGTCCTGGCCCTAAGCGAAACAAAGCTGAAGGGGGTAGGCGAGTTTCAGTGGGGAGAAATAAATGGGATTAAGTCAGGAGTATCTGAGAGAGTTAGAGCTAAGGAAGGGGTAGCAATAATGTTGAAGGATCAGTTATGGAAGGAAAAGAGGGAATATAAATGTGTAAATTCAAGGATTATGTGGATTAAAATAAGGGTCGGATGCGAAAAGTGGGTCATAATAAGCGTGTATGCACCTGGAGAAGAGAGGAGTGTAGGGGAGAGAGAATTTTGGGAGATGTTAAGCGAATGTATAGGAACTTTTGAACCAAATGAGAGAGTAATTGTGGTAGGGGACCTAAATGCTAAAGTGGGAGAAACATGCAGAGAGGGTGTAGTAGGTAAGTTTGGGGTGCCAGGTGTAAATGATAATGGGAGCCCTTTGATTGAACTTTGTATAGAAAGGGGTTTAGTTATAGGTAATACATATTTTAAGAAAAGAGGATAAATAAGTATACAAGATATAAGAACATAAGAACATAAGAAATGAGGAACACTGCAGCAGGCCTGTTGGCCCATACTAGGCAGGTCCTTCACAATCCGTCCCACTAACAGAATATTTGCTCAACCCAATTTTCAATGCTACCCAAGAAATAAGCTTTGACAATTCTACCCACTCATGCCGAGTCCCTCAAATCCATCCCCTCTCACTCATGAATTTATCCAACCTAAATTTGAAACTACCCAGGTCCTAGCTTCAATAACCCTACTAGGCAGACTGTTCCACTCATCAACTACCCTATTTCCAAACCAATACTTTCCTATATCCTTTCTAAATCTAAACTTATCTACTTGAATCCATTATTGGGGTTCTCTCTTGGAGAGATATCCTCAAGACCTTATTTATATCCCCTTTGTTTATACCCATTTTCCACTTGTATACCTCGATCATGTCTCCCCTCATTCTACGTCTTACAAGTGAATGTAATTTTAGGGTCTTCAATTTTTCTTCGTAAGGAAGATTTCTAATGCTATGTATTAATTTAGTCATTCTACGCTGAATGTTTTCTAACAAATTTATGTCCATTCTGTAATATGGAGACCAGAACTGAGCTGCGTAATCTAGGTGAGGCCTTACTAATGATGTATAAAGCTGTAATATAACCTCTGGACTTCTGTTGCTAACACTTCTTGATATAAATCCCAGTAATCTATTTGCCTTATTACGTACGCTTAGGCATTGCTGTCTTGGTTTAAGGTTGCTGCTTACCATCACCCCCAAGTCCTTCTCCAATCTGTATGGCTAAGTTCTACGTTATTTAACTTATAAGTGCTTGGGTTATGGACACTCCCGAGCTTCAGAACCTTGCATTTATCTACATTGAACTGCATCTGCCACTTTTCTGACCACGAATTAAGTTTGTCTAAATCTTCCTGAAGTTCTATGACATCTATGTTTGAATCAATTATCCTACCTATCTTCTCGTGTCGTCGGCGAATTTGCTCATATCACTAGTAATTCCCTCATCAAGGTCATTGATATATATTATAAATAACAATGGGCCTAAGACTGATCCCTGTGGAACACCACTTGTTACAAGTCCCCATTCGGATTTAACCCCATTTATGCACACTCTCTGCTTCCTATTGGTGAGCCATGACTCGATCCATGACAGCACTTTTCCCCCAATGCCATGAGCTGCCACTTTCTTTAACAGTCTCTGGTGCGGTACTCTATCAAAAGCCTTACTAAAGTCTAAATAAACAATATCGAATTCTTTATCGTGATCAACAGCCTCAAACGCTTTACTGAAGAAGGTTAATAAATTAGATAGGCAGGAACGGCCCCTCGTGAATCCATGCTGGGTATCATTAATCAAATTATGGTTATCTAGATGGCTTCTAATAATATCAGCTATAATTGACTATTTTGCCTTTCAATTGAGGTCAGGGTTTTGGGCGGTAGTTTGACAGTAGTGACTTGTCCCCCCTTTAAAAATAGGGAAATTTCATTAGCCATCTTCCCATATCCCGACACACACCTGTTTGAAGGATAAATTAAAAATGTTAGATATTGGGTTTACAGGTTTATTTTGCATTCCTTTAAGGGAAACCCCTTTCAAAAAACTCATCGGACCCCCGATTTATTTTGTTTCAGTCGGTCCAGCTGTTTCATAATCATTTCCTAGTGACTGTGATATTCCAAAATTTTTCTTCTTCAGGGCCTCTGTAAAAAATTTAAATTTTGG
>WNWK01019598.1:0-37441 GCA_009830355.1 Cherax destructor
AGTTAGTATATATAACTTTTATATATATATCTTTTTTTTTCTTTAATTGCAATTATTTACTATATATTTTTTAATACACAGTGCAATATTGAACTCAAATAATTTTTTAATACACAGTGCAATATTGAACTCAAATAATTGTCCAAAACAAGTTAATACTAGTCATAGTAACTATTCCAACCATTTCATTAGCCAGTTCAATTAGAAAATCATCTACATTGTACAAATATCCTATATCTCTGTGAATTTTTTTTCAAAATTGGAATAATCCAATAGTTAGTAAGAATAATTAACCTAGCATCATATTATTAAGTTTAGCATATTCCATTGTTCTCAAGTCTAGTTATAGAATCACACTAAATCGTATGAGTCATTCCCTGACCAGCGACCGTACTGGTCGGACATTGGTGCTCTGCCTCCTGGTGGCAACTTGGCAAACCTTTATTTGCACCAACATGGCGGTGTCTGGCAGACGAAGGATCATCACTGTTTGTCTTGACATAGTGAAAGGAGCGATACAACCGGCTACGGCAGCTACTGTCCTTCCAACGATTTTGAGAGATGTTTATAACATCAATACTACGGATCTCTATGGTGTGGCTCTGAATGGAGTGAATAGAGTTTTTGTTAAGTTGCTGACAGCCAAGGTGTATGAGCAGTTAGTTGATAAGCACCAGGATAAAGTCTACACTGTCAATGCTACTCTGGAGGTGAAGCTGAAGGATGTGTCACGTACATATACCTGGGTACAGGTGAGGAATGTCCCGTTTGAGGCAGACCAGGTTGACATAGCCCGGGTCTTCAAAGAGTATGGCATCATTCATGTAGCCAACGTAGGAAAGTGGAACGAGGGGCCCTTGAGGGTCTCATGGAGGGCTCATATTCATTGAAGATGTCGCTACGAAGACCCATACCCTCATATGTAGTCATGCCCGAGTTCCGTACCCAAGTGTATGTGACATTCATGGGCCAAAGACGAACATGCTGCATATGTTGGGCTTATGAGCATGTGTCAGCCGATTGCATGAGGAGAGGTGCTCAGCGTTCTGATGAAGGACCGAGTGGGTCTCGTATGATGGAGATAAGAAGAGAGAAGACTAGCGATGAACAGGAACAACAACCGAGGAAGTGGAGTGAAATTGTTGAGGACATGGAGGAGACGTGTCATACTCTACCACCTGAAACAGCGAAAAAAGTTGTGTTAGGCGGGGCATACAAGTGGTGATTATATGTAGGGATAGGACTTTGTGAGGCCAGCATGGTCTAGAGAGGAGTAATCCTACAATAGAGTATAGTGTATCACGATTGTTAGTATAATATATTTTTTAGAAAGTTTGTGTAATCAGAACTTAACTAATATTTGTCATGAAATGGATAGACTGAGTTCAGGAATTTCGTTTGCTAGTTGCTGAAGTTTTATAATTTGTCACTATGTGTTGTAATAATCATGTTTAAGTGATATCATGTCGGTTGAATGTAGAAATATAAGAGTATTGTAAGGATTAAGTAGGATGTAAAGAAATAAATAATATCAGGTAGGTGGTGGGGGGACGTGATCTGGAAGAGAGGCAGTGCATCTCTATATTATGGTTTTTTTTTCTGACTGTCACGTGAGGATATTGCAGTTTTCACCTTATGTTCAGTACTAAGTGATGTTCGTATGAACGTACTTGTTTTGAAGGGATTTTGACGGGCTTTGGAGTCCATTTTGTATATGTAGTAACGTAATATGCATTGTAGATATAGAAAAGTGCACGGTGGTGTGTCCTTAAGTGTGCGCCGTTCATTGTTATGTATTGGCATAGATAGTGCTTCATAATTATGGCATGTGC
This sequence comes from Cherax destructor, assembly GCA_009830355.1. Lineage (NCBI taxonomy): Eukaryota > Metazoa > Arthropoda > Malacostraca > Decapoda > Parastacidae > Cherax > Cherax destructor. Next base: position 1,833 of record WNWK01019598.1, read on the forward strand.
CTATTTTCTCATGTGTGCGGATCTTCTATGAAGGTAATATGACATGTATTAAGGTTTTCTTTTAAATAAAATATAAAAAAATCGTATGGTTACAGGCATAGATCCTGACATTAACCTATTATTAAATGACTTACATGATTCCAACAGCAAGTGTAATTACTACACAGCAGATCAAGCAAAGACATTACTCAGAGCCAACAAACAAACAAACAAACAAACAAACAAATTTTATTTCATTGCAGGTTACATGGGTATCGGAAGTTACAATGTAAATTGAGTGCAAGGAGAGCCACTGACATGCCATGGCATTAGGGGCAGCTTATTCTAGTCCTTAAAAACTATGTACTTAATATTAGAGAAATTTATTGAGTTTATTCTAGTTAAAAATTATTTTCAAAATTACAATATGATGAAATTTTACTGTTTAAATTATTATATAATGATATTAGATCTTAGATTGTTACAGGTGTTAAGATTCTTGAATGATAATATGGAATTGAGATTATCTTAAGGAAAATAACATTGAGCATTTTTGACATTAACTTATAATATGAGTAGGGGGTAACATAATAGTAACATATTATTAAAAATTGAGATTATCGTATAGGAAAGTAACAATGAGCATTTTTCAAAGTAGTTTATAGTATGATCATTTAGGTTTGGGTGAGTAGGTGGTTTTTGAGTTGAGTCTTAAATTGATTTTCAGACAAGATTATCTTAATATTTACTGGTAATGAATTCCAGATTCTGGGGCCCTTTATGTGCATAGAATTTTTACATAGGTTGATATGAACACGGGGTATATCAAAAAGTGATCTGTGTCGTGTGTTGTGGTCATGGGTCCTATTAAAGTTGGTGAGGAGAGTTTTGAGCAGAGGGTTTATATTAGAGTGTAAAGTTTTATATATGTAGTAGGCACAAGAGTAAGTATGAATGTTCTTTACGGTGAGTAGTTTGAGACTTTTGAATATTGGTGGAGTATGCTGTCTAGAGGGGAATTTGTTATCATTCTGACTGCGGCCTTTTGTTGTGTTATGAGTGGTCTAAGGTGATTTAACGTTGTTGATCCCCATGCACAGATTCCATAGGTGAGATACGGGTAGATAAGTGAATGATATAGTGCAAGGAGAGCTGATTGAGGTACATAATAGCGTATCTTTGATAATATGCCTACTGTCTTCGAGATTTTCTTGGAAATTTGTTGTATATGTGTTTGGAATTTAAGGCTACTGTCAAGGTGGATTCCTAGGAATTTTCCCTCTGTGAGTCTTGTGATGGGTGTACCATTAAGTGTTATGTTAAGTGGAACATTTGTGACTTTGCTTCCAAACTGTATGAAGTAGGTCTTGTCAGTATTGAGAGTAAGCTTGTTAGTCGTCATCCATGTTGATATTTTCTGTAATTCGGCATTAACAGTGTTGGCCAGTATAACTGGATTTGGGTGAGAGAAGACATATGTTGTGTCATCTGCAAATAAAATGGGTTTGAGTAGTTGTGATGCATTCGGTAGGTCATTTATGTAAATGAGGAATAGGAGTGGCCCCAGGACACTTCCTTGAGGGACTCCGACTGTAATTGGTTGTGTGGAAGAGTTCGCTCCATTTGTGTACACGTATTGGCTTCTGTTGGTGAGGTATGATTTTAGGTAGTTGAGTGGGTGCCCCCTTATACCATAATGTGCTAATTTTGTGAGCAGTAAATCATGGTCGACTGTATCAAAAGCTTTGCGGAGATCAATGAAGATTCCCAGTGGGACTTCTTTTTTCTCAAGTGTTGTATATATTAACTCCAACATGTGCGTAATAGCATCGTTTGTGCTCTTGTTTGTCCTGAATCCAAATTGACAGGGGTTGAGTACATTGTGTGAGACGAGGTAGGAATAGATTTGTCTATGAATTAATTTTTCGAAGATTTTAGAAAGCAATGGTAAATTAGAAATTGGTCTATAATTATTCAGGTCTGTTTGATCACCTCCTTTGTGGATCGGGGTGACCCTAGCTATTTTGAGAATTGATGGAAAGGTAGAGGCTTCAATGGATTTATTGAATAGTGTTGCTATGATTGGTGACAGTACCTGTGAAGCTTTTTTGTACATAAAAGTTGGTAGGCTGTTTATGTCTCCTGCCTTGTTTTTAAGGGTGTTGATTATGAGCGAGACTTCAATTGGGTTGGTAGGAGCTAGGAATAGCGTATTAGGGTAGGTGTTTGTGAGGTAGTCTGTTGGACGGGTGTTTGAGCTTGGGATTTTACTCGCTAGATTCTTTCCTATGGTGGAGAAGAAAACATTAAGTCTGTTTGCTGTCTCAGTAGGTGAGAGTAGGGGTTCATCTGCTCTTGATAATTTGATGGTGTTGTTTTTCGCTATCTTATTATTTCCTAGAATTGCAGATAGGGTCTTCCAGGTCTTTTTCATATCACCTTTTATGTTCTGGAGTCTGTTCTCATAATACAATTTTTTATTTCCTTATCAGGCTGGTAAGGGTTGATGAGTAGCGTTTGGATTGTTCTCTGGTTATTAGACCCCTTCTGTATTGTTTTTCATATTGGTGCCTTTTGTTAATGGATTTAAGGATGCTGGGTGTTAGCCAGGGATTGTTAAGTCTCTTAGCTGTGATCTGTTTAGTTTTTAGGGCAATGTTTGTTATAGAGGTGGTGGGTTTTGTTAAGGAAATTCTTGATGCATTCATTAGTATCTGTATATGTTTCTAACTCATTATGCCAGTCAATGTTAATCATAGCTGTTATAAAGTTATTTACAGCTGACTCATTATGTATTCTGAAGGTAACTTTTGTAATATCTAGGGGCAATTTACCAAGATTAGTTATGAGAAAGGTCGGATAGTGGTCTGTGGTGTTGTCTGTGATGATGCCTGATTTTAGAGGGGCTATAGTATTAGTCCAGATGTGGTCTAGTAAGGAGGTACTAGTCTCGGAGATTCTTGTAGGTTTTGATATTGTTGGTAGTAACAAGCAGTTGCTCATAGTGTTTGTGAATTCTGTTACTTGTGGGTCCTGGTCATGTAGGAGATTTATATTGAAGTCTCCTGTGAGCAGCAAATGGTCTTTGTTCATGTGTGCATCAGTTATTAGGTTACCTAGTTTTTCACTAAAATGGTGAATGTTTGACTGTGGTAATCTGTAGATGTTTATCACTGTGAGGGGTTTTTGCAGGTCTTTTGATTTAAATTTAGCTATAATATATTCTCCATGCTCATCCCTTATGCAAGAGTTATTGATACATTCAAGTTGATCTGAGTAATATATAGCTATTCCACCCCCTCGCTGATCTGTCCTGCAATTGTGAATGGCTGTGTAACCTGGGATGCCATAGACATCTGTAGTATCAGGCTTCAGCCAGGTCTCAGTGAGTGTGATGATTGACATATTGGTCTGGAGGGATTGGAGTAGTGCTGTGAGGTCATCATAATGTTTGCTCAAAGATCTAACATTGTAATTGAAGATAGTTATGTTATTGTTGGCTCTGAGTAATGTCTTTGCTTGATCTGCTGTGTAATAGTTACAGTTGCTGTTGGAATCATGTAAGTCATTTAATAATAGGTTGATATCAGGATCAATTCCTGTAATCATAAGATTTGATGTGATTCTATAACTAGACCTGAGAAGAATAGATAATACTAAACTTAATAATATGATACTAGAATAAATGCTTAGGAACTATTTGATTATTACAATTTTTTAATAAGAGTTTGTAGAGATACAGGGTATTTGACAGAGTTCTTGGCACGTGAATTTGTACCTTAGTCAATTTATACAAATGCAATTAATTGAACTATGGTAGTTTACTAAAGCTGGGAATAAAGGAGCTAGGGAAAATGATAGCAAACAATGAAAGTAAAGTAAATTAGTACCTGAGTTAGCAGCTTAATTATTATAATAAAAATTAATAAAAGAACTGTGGCAGTTAGATTTTTTTTTTTTTTAAGATAAAATCTAGGGAATATAATAGTAAAGAATGAGGGTTAACACTTTAGGGAATATAATAGTAAATAAAAAGAGTAAAACACTTTAGCACCAAAAATAGCACCTTAATTACGAGTTAACACTTTAGGGAATATAATATTAAATAAAAAGAGTAAAACACTTTAGCACCAGAATTAGCACCTTAAGTAAAAGGAATTATTGGATGAAAGGCAGTACTAGGTATTGATTTGCTGGGAACTATTTCAAGAGAATATATAAATGGGGATTAAATTAAATGGACAGATAGTAAATATGATATAAAATTAACTTAGAAGCAAGATTTGATTTATATTATAAAGTTGAAGCAAGTAATAGCACTAAAAGTAAAGTACATAGTGTATGAGGTAGTTGGTACTAGCTAGTATATAGTACAAAAAATTTCACAATTTAGTAGTAACATACACTAATACACCACACGTATATTGTGTGTTGAGGACAATAGGCTAATCAGTAATGGTAATGTCAGCTTGTCTAAGGAAGTTGGTGAGATCACGTTCGTTTGATATAGAAAATTGCTGACCTGTTGATACTTTTCCAACTAGTATTTTCCCATCACGAGCGAAGCACTGATGGATTTTGTTCTCCAGTTTAAGTTTTCTCAGCCTAAACAGAAGGTTTTGACGTTTCCTGGTTAGGCACTCGTTGATGTATACTCCACATTTCATTGTAATTGCTGATTTAGTTAGGTTCTTTTTTGTATCATATGAATGAAGTCTGATCATTATACTTGGTTTACCTTGTTTTCCTAGCAATCGTGTTTCCTTGATTTCATTCCTTTGCACATTAACTTGTAGATGGTCTTGTAATATGTTGATAACCATCTTTAATTACAATGTTAGATCTTTGAGCAAACATTATGATGATCTCACAGCACTACTCCAATCCCTACAGACCAATATGTCAATCATCACACTCACTGAGACCTGGCTAAAGCCTAGTATTACAGATGTCTATGCCATCCCAGGTTATACAGCCATACACAACTGTAGGACTGATCAGCGAGGGGGTGGAATAGCTATATATTACTCAGATCAACTTGAATGTATCAATAACTCTTGCACAAGGGATGAGCATGGAGAATATATTATAGTTAAATTTAAATCAAAAGACCTGCAAAAAAACCTCACAGTGATAAACGTCTACAGACTACCACAGTCAAACATTCACCACTTTAGTGAAAAACTAGGAAACTTGATAACTGATGCACACATGAACAAAGATCATTTACTGCTCACAGGAGATTTCAACATAAATCTCCTACATGACCAGGACCCACAGGTAACAGAATTCACAAACACTATGAGCAACTGCTTGTTACTACCAACAATATCAAAACCTACAAGAATCTCTGAGACTAGTATTTTATTATTAGACCACATCTGGACTAACACTATATCCCCACTAAAGTCAGGCATAATCACAGACAACACCACAAACCACTACCCTACCTTTCTCATAACCAACCTAGGTAATTTGCCCCAAGATTTTAAAAAAGTTACCTTCAGACTACATAACCAGTCATCTGTTAATAACTTTATTACAGCTATGATTCACATCGACTGGAATAATAAGTTAGAAACACATTCAGATACTAATGAATGCATCAATAATTTCCTTAAAAAAAACCCACCAACTCTATAACAAACATTGCCCTAAAAAAACTAAACAGATCACAACTAAGAGACTCAACAATCCCTGGCTAACACCCAACATCCTTAAATCCATTAACAAAAGGCACCAATATGTAAAACAATACAGAAGGGGTCTAATAACCAGAGAACAATCCAAACGCTACTCATCAACCCTCACCAGCCTGATAAGGTCAAAAAAATTGTATTATGAGAACAGACTACATAACATAAAAGGTGATATGAAAAAGACTTGGAAAACCCTATCTGCAATTTTAGGAAATAAAAAGATATCCAAGAACAATACCATCAAATTATCAAAAACAGATGAACCCATACTCTCACCAACTGAGACAGCAAACAGACTTAATGTTTTCTTCTCCACCATAGGAAAGAATCTAGCTAGTAAAATCCCAAGCTCAAACACCTGTCCAGTGGTTGCTGGGTGACAGGGTTCAGTGGTTGCCGGGTGGCAGGGTTCAGTAGTTGCTTGGTGGTAGGGTTCAGTGGTTGCCGGGTGACAGGGTTCAGTGGTTGCCGGGTGGCAGGGTTCAGTAGTTGCTTGGTGGTAGGGTTCAGTGGTTGCCGGGTGGCAGGGTTCAGTGGTTGCCGGGTGGCAGGGTTCAGTGGTTGCTGGGTGGTATGGTTCAGTGGTTGCCGGGTGGAAGGGTTCAGTGTTTGCCATGTGGCAGGATTCAGTGGTTGCTGGGTGGCAGGGTTCAGTGGTTGCCGGGTGGCAGGGTTCAGTGGTTGCCGGGTGGCAGGGTTCAGTGGTTGCCGAGTGGCAGGGTTCAGTGGTTGCCGGGTGGCAGGGTTCAGTGGTTGCTGGGTGGTAGGTTTCAGTGGTTGACGGGTGGCAGGGTTCAGTGGTTGCTGGGTGACAGGGTTCAGTGGTTGCTGGGTGGTAGGGTTCAGTGGTTGCCGGGTTGCAGGGTTCAGTGTTTGCCATGTGGCAGGATTCAGTGGTTGCTGGGTGGCAGGGTTCAGTGGTTGCCGGGTGACAGGGTTCAGTGGTTGCCGGGTGGCAGGGTTCAGATTTTGCCATGTGACAGGATTCAGTGGTTGCTGGGTGGCAGGGTTCAGTGGTTGCCGGGTGGCAGGGTTCAGTGGTTGCCGGGTGGCAGGGTTCAGTGGTTGCTGGGTGGCAGGGTTCAGTGGTTGCCGGGTGGCAGGTTTCAGTGGCTGCTGGGTGGTAGGTTTCAGTGGCTGCTGGGTGGCAGGTTTCAATGGCTGCTGGGTAGCAGGGTTCAGTGGCTGCTGGGTCGCAGGTTTCAGTGGCTGCTGGGTGCCAGGTTTCAGTGGCTGCTGGGTGGCAGGGTTCAGTGGCTGCTGGGTGGCAGGTTTCAGTGGCTGCTGTGTGGCAGGTTTCAGTGGCTGTTGGGTGGCAGGGTTCAGTGGCTGCTGGGTGGCAGGTTTCAGTGGCTGCTGGGTGGCAGGTTTCAGTGGCTGCTGGGTGGCAGGTTTCAGTGGCTGCTATGTGGCAGGTTTCAGTGGCTGCTGGGTGGCAGGGTTCAGTGGTTGCTGGGTGGCAGGGTTCAGTGGCTGCTGGGTGGCAGGTTTCAGTGGCTGTTGGGTGGCAGGGTTCAGTGGCTGCTGGGTGGCAGGGTTCAGTGGCTGCTGGGTGGCAGGGTTCAGTGGCTGCTGGATGGCAGGGTTCAGTGGCTGCTGGGTGGCAGGGTTCAGTGGCTGCTGGGTGGCAGGGTTCAGTGGCTGCTGGGTGGCAGGGTTGAATAAAGTATCACTCGTGGTGGCCCTCAATAACACTTAACAACAACAACAGAGGTATGGAAGTTTTTGTTCTATTAACATAAGTTGATAATTTGGTTATTATTTTGTATATATATTGAAATATATCATGAAATATGTGGTTGAATATATCACTGAGTATATTAATAGTAATACTTTGTGTAATATTACTGTTGTTTGAGTATTACCTTCATTATCCAGTGCCCTGAAGGGAGGTTCTTTGACTCGGGTAAAGGGCTCTTGATCCAAGGAAGTGGGCTTGACCTCCTCTCCCTTGGATCACACTTTATTGCCTCATTTACCCAGGTACTGTATAATCCCTGTGGATTTAGCGCTTCTCTCTCAGTGAGTAATAACCTGCCATACAGTGCCCTGGAGGGAGGTGTGTTGATGTTAGTCAAGGGCTCTTGATCCAAGGAAACTGATTTATCCTTCAATTTCTTACCTCCCGGGTACTATTACCCTTACAGGTTTAATAATAATAATAATAATATCTTTATTTCTGCAAGTACATGTATGTTAGTTTATTCAGGTGTACACAGTTACATAGAATATCATACATAGCAGCATATGTAGGAACCCAGGATAACCCAAAAAAGTCAGACAAAGTGACTTATTTCCATTGGGGTCCTTGTGATAATTATTATTTATATTTAAAAGTTAAAAACAGGTAAAAGTATCTTAACCATGTAAAAGCAGTTACAATAAAAGAAGATGTACTAGGGGAGAGAAAATTAGTTATTTTCGTACAAAAAAAAATCACTCTCCTTCCTTTCTGTAGCCTTATTCATGAGGTACATTTTGGCTCTCTTCTTAAACTGGCTCATGGTATGACGCTTTAACATGTGCAGGCAGTCTATTCCACTCTTTTATTGCTGAATAGAAAAATGTCTTTGAAGCCTGACCACTGACTCTAGGTATTGCAAAGTTGTTCTTCCTTCCCCTGGTTCTGTAATTGCATTGGTTCCCGGCTTTAACAAAATTGGTGGTAAGATATTGGGGACACTGGTTGTGAGTAATTTTATAAACGTAATTTACCTTTAGTTGATTTATTCTGTCTTCAACATTCAGCATGTCCAGTTGTTGTAATTCATTCTGGCCTACATGCTCTCTTGGACCCAGGTCTAGAATGAATCTCACCATTTTGTTCTGGGTTATTTGTAGCCTATCTTTCAGTTTTTTTGTTAAGGCCGAGTACCATGAAGAGCAAGAGTAGTCTATAACACATTGTACGAGAGCTAGACATAGGGTCCTGCGAGCTTCAGTTTATAGACACTGCGCTTGTTTGTAGAGAATCTTTAGTCTGGCATACAAGGTATACAGGCCTAGCAGAGCATTTCCTGCAAATTAGCTCAGTTTTGTCCCAGGATGTGACCCACACCAGTCGACTCACACTCAGGTACCCATTTTACTGATGGGTGAACATGGACAGCAGGTGTCTCATGGAAACACATCCTAATGTTTTTCCAGCCGTACCGGAGATCAACCCCTGGACCTCAGTGTGTAAGTTTATTCAGGTACAGGTACACATTAATACAGTTACATAAATTATCATACATAGCAGCATATGTGTAGATTACCTAGGATAATAAAAAAAAAGTCTGATGAAGTGAGTTATTTCCATTGGAGTCCTTGTCATAACATATTATTTAAACCTAAGAAGTTAAAACAGATATAATAACTATATAATAACAGATATAATAAAATGAGAAATACTAGTAATAAAGTAAACTGAGTTATTTACTTTAACATTAAAGAGAGGATAAGATCACAGTAATAGGTACAGTACGGCCCCACTTATATGGCAGGTTAGGTTCCAGGCTACCGCCGGAAAGCGGACATCGCTGTAAAGCAGAACATCATTTTTTCCACATATAAATGCATATAAATGCCAGATATCAAGTTTACACTAACATATATTAAGTTAGCAATAGAAGTAAGCATTAACCCTTTCAGGGTCCAAGGGGGGTCTCCGAAACTCGTTCTCAGGGTCCAAGAATTTAAAAAAAAAAAAAAATCTTATGAAATGATAGAGAATCTTTTTCCGATCATAACGCCACAAAAATTATGAAATTTGATCGAAAACTAACGGAATTATGCTTTCGCGAAGTTATCGGTATGGATGACATTTACGCATCGGCGATTTCGCCCACTTTGAGCCCAATTTTCGGCAAATTCCAATGTTTCAGTCTACTAAAATTATAGCTATTTCGCTAGAACTCCACTTCTTCTATCGATTGAGTACAAGAAACCGCCTATTTACCAATTACAGTGGTACCTCGAGTTACGATATTTTTTCGTTCGAGAATGCTGTTCAAGTGCCATTACCAAACGAATTTATCCCCATAAGGAATAATGTAAAATAGACTAGTCCTTTTACACCCCCAAAAATATACCTACAAAAGCATTTAAAAAAATAAACTTACATAAAAGGGCGATTTTGGGGACCATCGTAACTCGAGGTACCACTGTACAACTACCCAAAATAGTGGTCAGAAAATGGCAATTTTGCCAATTTCACACAAATTACAAACGATGCCAGTTTCAAAATAGGGTCCAGAATAAACAAGGCAGACATTCCTGGCACTAAAATAACATCTCTGTTCATTAGTCATCATCATTGTAAAAATGGTATAAACAATATCAGAGCACTTGTGCATGAATATTAGACTCGCCAGTTGATGTGTATTGGACGCATGGTGTGATTTGTTTACAACTGAACATCATCAAAAATCGAACATTTTCGCTACTTTGAGCTCAATTTCAAGGTACTTCTCATTGTCAAACTAATCAAAATCATCTCTATTTCTGTAATATATCTTCCATTCTATCAAATGAGACCAAGAAAACGAGAATACATCAATAAATACCATACGAAAATAGACTGCAAAGTTGCTGTTTTAAACCAAAAATACGGTCAAAGTTTTTTTTCCTCATTATGCACTGCGTTGTGCAGGAATTTTTTTATACTGCGCACACTGACCGCACAGACCCATTCTATCACATCTAGGCCTAACAGCCTGTTTCTGCTTGATTTGAGGGCGCTAGAATTTCAGCATACTAGTACGTCAATAACCCTGAAAGGGTTAAAAACAATAAAAAGTGAAATACGCAAACAGTACACTCATTACTTACCTTAATATATTTGTAGTCTTAATGTAGGGTGAGAGATGAGTAGTATTTACTTGTAGGAAGTCAGGTGTGGGAGGTATGGTAGCCAGCCAGGCCAGGCCACCCCACCCACACGTAATATACTTCAACATTTAAAGCGCCCTAGAGCAATAAAATGCACATACAGTTCACTCATTACTTACCTTATAATGTTTGTAGTCTTAATGTAGGGTGAGAGGTGAGTAGTATCTATTTGTAGGAAGTCAGGTGTGGGAGGTATGGTAGCCAGCCAGGCCACCTCTCCCACACGTAATATACTAGGACATTTAGAGCAGAGTACAGTGGACCCCCGGAAATCGGCCCTAATCCGTTCCAGGAGCTAGGCCTAAAATCGAACTGGCCGATTTCTGAACCATTATTTCCCATAAGAAATAATGTAAATACAATTAATCTGTTCCAGACACCCAAAAATATTAAAAAATAATACATTTTAATGACATTAATTATATTCTACATACACAAAATGACACTTAATAACACAAAATAATAATAAATAATAAATAACATTTACTTACCTTTATTGAAGAGGCTTGCTGGCATCTGGAAGGTAGGGAGGACGACAGGGGGAGGGAGCACTCATTGTTTGGAAGGGGAATAACCCTCCCTAAGGACTTCAGGTAACAAGTCTCTCTCTGGGGTTACTTCCCTTCTTTGTCTTTTAATCCCACTAGGACCAGCTTGAGGGTCACTAGACCCCTGTCTAGAAAAATAACTGTTAAGATTGCTCTGTTTCTGGTGCCTCTTTAACATTTTCCTGAAGTGGGACAAGGTTTTGTCACTGAACATGTTGCAGATATGGCTTGTTTCAGCTTGCTCAGGGTGGTGTTTTTCAACAAATGTCTGCACATCATTCCACTTGGAACAAATTTCCTTAATCTCTGAAGAAGTTACTACCTCACCCTGTCCATCTTCCTTCTCCTGTGAAGCAATTTCCTCTACTGTCGTCTGATGCTGTTCTAGATGAAACTCTTGCAGCTCTTCAGTGGTTAGCACTACCCTGTGGTCCTCTACCAACTCTTCCACATCCTCGCCACTCACCTCCAACCCCAGGCAGTTCCCAATGAAACAATACCTTCCACAACAGGCACAGGGTCGTCAGGGTCAGCCTCAAATCCTTCAAAATCCCTCTTTTCAACACAATCCGGCCACAGTGGTCTCCAAGCAGAGTTCGAAGTCCTGAAAGTCACTCCCTCCCAAGCCTTACCTATCAGGCCTATGCAATGGAGGATACTGAAGAGATCTTTCCAGAACTCTCTTAGGGTCAACTCAGTGTCCGTTACTTCAAAGCACTTTTGAAACACTGCTTTTGTGTACAGTTTCTTGAAGTTAGAAATGACCTGCTGGTCCATGGGCTGGAGGAGAGGAGTGGTGTTAGGAGGCAAGAACTTCACTGTGATGAAATTGAAGTTCTCAGACAAATAGTCTTCCAAGTTGTGAGGATGAGCAGGAGCATTGTCCAGTACCAGGAGGCACTTGAGTGGCAATTTCTTTTCCAGGAGGTATTTCTTCACACTGGGGCCAAACACTCCAGTGAGCCATTCCACAAAAATTGCCTTCGTGACCCATGCCTTGGTGTTAGCCTTCCAAAACACACACAAATTATTCTTGTTCACATTGTGTTTCATCACAATTAAACACTTGTTCGGGTTTGAAATTTTCAGTGTATACAAACCCCTTAAATTCAGACACAAACTTTTCAGCAGCACGTTTGTCTGAACTGGCTGCCTCACCATGCCTTACAACACTGTGTATGCCACTACGTTTCCTAAATCTGTCAAACCAGCCTTTGCTGGCTTTAAAATCACTCGCATCAGCACTGGTTCCAGGCATTGTCTTGACAAGATCTGCATGCAACTGCCTTGCCTTTTCACAAATTATCACCATGGAAACACTATCACCCGCTATCTGTTTTTTGTTGATCCACACCGCCAAAAACTTCTCAAACTCATCCACTGTTTTTGATCTATTTTTGGCAAACATGTTAACACCTTTTGCAACATCAGCTTCCTTGAGTTCTTTTCTCTTTGCCAGGATAGAGGTGATAGTAGATTTGTTTTTGTTGTACATCCTGGCAAGCTCCCCCACATGTACGCCACTCTCATATTTTTCTACTATCTCCTTCTTCAGTTCGATGGTGTTCCTCACTTTCTTAGCCACAGGGGTGCCACTAGTAAGCTTCTTTGGACCCATGGTGACTTATATTTCACAGTGACAAGCACTAAAAACAAAACAATTATTGTGAAATGCTTGAATGAGCGCGCTGGGTAATGTTCACTCAAGGGTAAACAAAGCTGGACTGGCTCATGACGCCTGAGCGGCGAGGTGCGCAAGCGCGGGGCAGTCGGATAGGTCTGGGACGTGGGCCGATAATCGGGGAAACAGCCGATAATCAGGCAAAAATTTGGCCGAAAAAAGCGATCAATAATTGAGCCGGCCGATAATCAGACCGACCGATTTCCGGGGGTCCACTGTAGAGTGATAAAATGTGTATACAGTGGAACCCCGAGTTTTGGCTATAATCTGTTCCAGGAGCTAGGCCTAAACTTGAAGCAGCCGAAAGTTGAAGCAATATTTCCCATAAGAAATAATGTAAATACAATTAATCTGTTCCACCCAAAAATATTCATAAAAAATCATTTTTTTAAAGAATAAATACTATAGTTTTACATACAGAGAACAATGAGAAATAAATATAAAGCACTAATTTTAATGGATAAATGAACATTTAAATCAGTTTTACCTTTATTGAAGACTCTTGTTGGTGTATGAGAGACGCAGGAGAGTTTGTTTGGAGGCAGGACAAGATATTCCTTCAATATGACACTAATATCAACTCTACGGCTTATTTATCTAGCACAATTCATCTAATATGACATAATAAACAATATTAATAATAATAATAATAATAATACTTTATTGAGACATGGTACAGTGATACATGGTTGGGTAGACAAGATACATAGTTATTAATGAGATGTACATGCCAAAAGCCCATAATATGCTGTGCATTGCGGGCATTCTTAGGACTACTTAATTGTAGACTACATGGTAAAAAGTTATGGGTGATAATTTATAAAATAAGTATAATTGTGTATCTAAGTTATAAAGTTTGAATATAAGTTGAACATATCAATTAATTGTAGCAATGCAACTAATTGAGTGAAATAACAATTTAAAACAATTAATTGCATTGCAGTTACAGTTTACGTGGTCATTATAATGTAAATGTTATGGAAACAGTTAGCTTAGTATGTATTATTCATAACAGGTTTTTACATTTAAGTGATTAGTCAGGTTTTTACATTTAAGTGATTAGTCAGGTTTTTACATTTAAGTGATTATTCTACTTTGTTGGGAATGTTTGATATTGAGCATTTAGGTTTGGGTGAGGAGTTTTTTTAGCATCGTTTTGAATTGGGGTACAGGCAGGGTTTCTTTGGCAATGACAGGTAATGAATTCCAAATTTTCGTGCCTTTTATGTGCATTGAGTTTTTACATAGTGTTAGATGGACACAGGGAACATCGAGGAGTGATCTGTGTCTAGTGTTATGGTCATGTGTCCTGTTAAAATTGGTAAGGAGAAGTTTGAGTGGTGGGTTAATATTTGCATAGAGTGTTCTATGTATGTAATAGGCACAGTAAAAAGCATGGATGTCTTGTATGGTGAGTAAGTTTAGGTTTTTGAATATTGGTGGAGTATGTTGTCTGGAGTGTGAATGTGTTATCATTCTAACTGCTGCCTTTTGTTGTGTTATTAGTGGTCTGAGATGAGTTATTGATGTAGAGCCCCATGCGCAGATTCCATAGGTGAGGTAGGGGTAAATGAGTGAGTGATATAGGGTAAGGAGAGCTGGTTGTGGAACATAGTACCGTATCTTGGATAGTATTCCCACGGTCTTTGAGACTTTCTTGGAAATTTGTTGTATATGTGTCTGAAATTTGAGGCCACTGTCAAGATGGATTCCTAAGAATTTTCCCTCTGTGAGTTTTATGATAGGGGACCCGTTTATCATTATGTTAAGTGGTGCGTTTGTAGCTCTGTTCCCAAACTGGATAAAATAGGTTTTATCAATATTGAGAGTAAGTTTGTTGGTCATCATCCAGGTAGATATTTTCTGCAATTCAGTATTTACAGTGTTGGCTAGTATGTCTGGGCTTGGGTGCGAGATAACGTATGTAGTGTCATCTGCAAATAGTATGGGTTTGAGTAGTTGAGATGCATTTGGTAGGTCGTTAATGTAAATGAGAAAGAGAAGTGGGCCAAGAACACTTCCCTGTGGGACACCTACTGTAATAGTTTGTGCGGTAGAGCTAGCTCCATTTGTGTACATATATTGGTTTCTGTTGCTAAGGTATGATTTTAGGTAGTTGAGGGAGTGTCCTCTTATACCATAGTGTGATAATTTTAGGTGTAACAGATCATGGTCAACTGTATCAAAAGCTTTACGTAAATCAATGAAGATTCCCACTGGGATTTCTTTTTTCTCAAGAGCGGTGTAAATTATTTCTAACATGTGTATAATGGCATCATTTGTTTTTTTTATTAGGCCTGAATCCAAATTGACAGTGGTTGAGTACGTTGTTGGAGGTGAGGTAGGAATATATTTGTCTATGAATAATTTTTCAAAGATTTTTGAGAGAAGGGGTAAGTTAGATATCGGCCTGTAGTTATTCAGGTCTGTTTGATTCCTCCTTTATGTATTGGGGTGACCCTCGCTATTTTGAGTATTGATGGGAAGGTAGAGGATTCAATGGATTTGTTAAAGAGTGTTGCAATAATTGGTGAGAGAACTTGAGAGGCTTTTTGTATATAAAGGTGGTAAGTTATTTAGGTCACCTGCTTTGTTTTTTAATGTGTTGATTATAAGTGAAACTTTATTGGGTTGGTTGGGGCTAGGAATAGTGTGTTCGGATAGGTGCCAGTGAGATAGTCGTTAGTGGAGTATTTGAACTTGGGATTTTGCTTGCCAGCTTTTTACCTATGGTGGAGAAGAAAGTCATTGAGTTTGTTTGCTGTTTCAATAGGTGGGAGTAGGGGTTCATCTGGTTTTGTTAGCTTGATTGTTCTGTTTGTGGATATCTTTTTAGTTCCTAGAATTTCAGATAGGGTTTTCCAGGTCTTTTTATATCACCTTTTAAGTTATGTAATCTGTTCTCATAGTACAATTTTTTTGACCTTCTTATCAGACTCGTTAGGTTTGATGAGTAGCGTTTTTTTGTCTCTTGTTATTTGACCCATTCTGTACTGTTTTTCATATAGGTGCTTTATATTAATGGATTTGAATATGCTGGGGTTAGCCAGGGACTATTTAATCTTTTAGTTGTGATTTGTTTAGTTTTTTTAGGGCAATGCTTATTATAAAGGTATTGGGTCTTTTTAAGAAAATTATTAAACATAAGTCAGTATCTGGGAAGTTATCTATTTCTGTTTGCCAGTCAGTGTTTGTCATAGCTGTTATAAAGTTATTTATAGCTGTCTCATTATGTAGTCTGAAGGTACTTTAGTAGTCTCTAGTGGTAATTTTCCGAGATTTGTTATGAGAAAGGTTGGGTAGTGTCTGTGGTATTGTCTGTGATTATGCCTGATTTTAATGGGATATGGTGTTAGTCCAGATATGGTCTAATAGAGAGGCACAGGTCTCAGAGATTCTCGTAGGTTTTGTTATTGTCGGAGCAGCAAGCAGTTGCTCATAGTGTTTGTGAATTCAGTTAGTTGTGGGTCCTGATCTTGTAGGAGGTTTATATTGAAGTCTCCTGTGAGGATTAAGTGGTCTTTGTTCATGTGTGCATCAGTAATCATACTTCCAATTTTACTAAATTGTTGAATGGACTGGGTAATCTAGATTTTATAACTGTGAGAGGTTTGGGTACAGGACTCGTTAACAAATACCCCAGAATTATTATGTACAGTGGTACCGATTACGTAACCGTCAGAGGGCATTTTTAAGACGAAACAAACGTAAACGAATCAATTTTCCCCATAAGAAATAATGGAAATAAATTTAATCCGTCCAAGACTTCCAAAAGTAGTTAATTAAATATTTTTTAGAACTTTTGGACATTAAATAATAATAATTGAATAAAGAATACATAAATACACATGCAAATATTGTACAATAACATGTCACTTACATTTATTGAAGAGTTGTTGATGTGTGGAGGAGGGAGGAGGGGAGAAGGTGGAGTAGTATGCTAGTGTTTGGAAGGGAATCCCTTCCATTAACACTGCAGGTAAGTTCTTTTCTGGGGTTACTTCCTTTTCTTTGAATGCCACTAGGACCAGCTTGAGAGTCACTAGACCTCTTTCTAACAACAAATTTGTCCAGGGAGTCTGTGTCTGGCGATTCTTTAACACATCCCTGAAATGACACACCACTGTGTCATTGTACAGGTTGCCAGCACGGCCTGCAACAGCATGGTTAGGGTGATATTCATCCATAAATGCTTGCACATCACTCCATTTGGCACAGATTCCTTAATCCTTGAAGAAGGCACATTCTTCCATTTTTGTTCCACCTCCACCTCCTCCTCTGAACCATTGTCCTGACCTCTGCTCTCTTGTTCCAGTTGCTGTTGAAGCTCTTGCAGATCTTCAGTGGTTAGCTCTTCCTTGTGCTCCTCCACCAACTGTTCCACATCCTCACCACTCACCTCTAACCCCAAAGACTTGCCCAATTCCACAATTTCTTCCAAAACAGGCTCAGGCTCAGGCTCAGGGTTCTGAGGCTCAGCCCCAAAACCTTCAAAATCCCTCCTAGGACACAGTCTGGCCACAATTTTCTCCAGGCAGAGTTCAAAGTCCTGGTAGTCACTCCCTCCCAAGCCTTACCTATAAGGTGTACACAATGCAGCATATGGAAATGTTTTTCCAAAATTCTCTTAGGGTTATGTTCATGTCTGTGGTCACATCAAAGCACTTTTGAAACATTGCTTTGGTATAGAGTTTTTAAAGTTGGAAATGACCTGCTGGTCCATGGGCTGGAGGAGAGGAGTGGTATTAGGGGGCAAGAACTTCACTTTGATGAATTTAAACTCCTCCACAATTTTCTCTACCAAGTTTGGAGGATGACAAGGAGCATTGTCCATTATCAGGAGGCACTTAAGTGGCAAATTATTTTCCTCGAGATATTTCTTCACACTGGGGCCAAACACTTCATTGAACCAATCTAAGAAAATGTCCTTTGTGACCCAAGCCTTTTGTTAGACTTCCACATCACACACAAGTTAGACTTGCTGACACCGCATCTGCCAAACACTCGGGATTTTCAAAAGATACACTAGTAAAGGCTTCACTTTGCAATCACCACTGGCATTGGCACAAAGCATCAAAGTTAGCCTGTCTTTCATAGGCTTATGTCCTGGCTGTGCCTTTTCCTCCTGAGTAATATAGGTCCTGTTGGGCATTTTCTTCCAAAACAGGCCTGTTTCATCACAATTAAACACTTGTTGGGGAGGAATTGTTCAGCCTCTAGGTACTCCTGGAATTCAGGCACATATTTTTCAGCCGCACTTTGTCACAACTGGCTCCCTCACCATGCCTCACAACACTATGTATGCCAGTACGCTCTTAAATTTTTGAAACCAGCCTCTGCTGGCTTTAAATTCGCTCACTTCACTCGTTGCAGGCATTTTCTTAAGGAGATCATCATGCAACTGCCTTGCTTTTTCACATATTATTCCCTCCGAAACAATATCTCCTGCTAACTGTTTCTCGTTGATCCACACCAACAACAACCTTTCCACATTTTCCAGCACTTGTGGTCTGTGTTTTGTGATCACAGATGCACCTTTGCAACAACAGCTTCCTTGATTTTACTTAAATATTTCTTATCCACAATGGTAGAGATGGTAGAATAGGGTTTACCATACAGCCTGGCCAGCTCACTGATACGCACTCCACTTTCATATTTTTCTATTATCTCCTTCTTCATTTCTATCGTACATATATTTCTGTTCCTCTTTGCCACAGGCTTAGCACTAGGATCTTTCCTTGGACCCATGGTAGCTTATTTAGCAGTTGCAAGCACTAAAAACAGTGGAATAATGACAATATACTGGTATGAATGCGTGGGTGTGGGTGGGTGGTCGCCCGCTTGTAAACAATAGCACACTGACGCTCCCTGGAGTGCGCGCTCAGCTGGGCTCCAAGCGGACAGGTCCGGTACGAAAGGCGTAAGACGAATCAATCAACGGATGTCGCATTCAAATTTCTTACGTTATAAGTAACGGATATCGAATATAACGTAAGATGATAACAACGTAAGTCGAGGTACCACTGTATAATATTTTAAGTGCATGTGGAAGTGTATTTTTGGGGGTCTGAAATAGACTAACCTACGTGACATTATTTCTTGAGCACGTAAATTCGTTCGGTAATGGCACATGAGCAGGCTTCTGGGATGAAGTTTTTTCGTTAACCGAGGGTCCACTGTATTTGGATTTAAACTTAGCTATTATATACTATTCTCCATGTTCATCTCTTGTGCATGTATTGTTAATACATTCAAGCTGGTCTGAGTATAACATAGCTGTGCCACCTCCTTGTTGGTCTGGCCTACAGTTGTGTATGGCTGTGTAACCAGGAATGGCATAGATATCTGTCGTATGAGGCTTTAACCAGGTTTCAGTGAGAGCAATGATGGACATACTGGCCTGTAGTGAGTTTAATAATGCAGTGAGGTCATCAAAATGTTTGCTTAAAGATCTGACATTGTAGTTATAGATAGTTATGTTATTGTTGGATATGAGTAGTCTTTTAGCCTGTTCTGCTGTGTAGTAATGGCAGTTGTCATTAGGTTCATGTAAGTCATTTAATAGAAGGTTGGTATCAGGATCAATGTTTGGAATCATAAGATTTAGTGTGATTCTATAATTAAACTTAAAAATAGAACAACGCAAGTAGACTTAAGAATAGGACAATGCAAAAGGATTTCTTGGCACTTGAGTTAGTAGGTTGGATATGTTTACAAAAATGAAAAAAATGAGCTAAGGTAGTCAATTTACAGCTAATAAGAATCTAAAACTATAGCACCTGAGTTAGCACCTGAGTTAGTTAATTAATTAAACAAAAGTTTATAGTATATGGGTGTGATTCTAAAAAGACTTAAGAACAATGAATAATGCTAAACTTAAAGATATGATATCTGATCAATTGATTTTACTAGCTACTGGATTAACACACTTTTGAATAGAAGTCACAGAGGTTTAGGATATATCTTTACAGTGTAATTTATTTATTATTTAACTAGCTAATAGAACTGGTTGGAAAATTTTTATTATTAGTACAGTGGTACCCCGACTTACGATGGTCCCCAAACACACCCTTTTATGTAAGTTTATTTTTTTAAATGCTTTTGTAAGTGTAATTTTGGGGGTCTAAAAGGACTAGTCTATTTTACATCATTTCTTATGGAGATAAATTTGTTTGGTAATGGCACTTGAACAGCATTCTGGAATGAAAAAATATCGTTAGTCGGGGTACCACTGTAGTAAGTTATAATGGAACAAATATAAAGATTCAGTATTGCACTAGTTGTGATTATAGAATTTATTAAAGGCAATACAGTGGACCCCCGGTGTTCGTCCATTTTTCGTAACAGAATGCTGTTCAAGTGCCATTACCAACCGAATTTATTCCCTTAAGAAATAATGTAAAGTAGACTAGTCCTTTTAGACTCCCAAAACTACACTTATAGAAGCATTTAAAAAAATTCACTTACATAAAAGGGCATGTTTTGAGCAGGACGAACACCGGGGGTCCACTGTATAATGAAAATCAAAGTTAACTATTAAAGGAGAAGTAAGTGCTAAAGTGTATAATAGTGTACAAAGTAAAATTTATTAATATTAAAAATAGCTTGAAATAAAATTTTAGGCAGTTGGAGAATAGGATAAAAGATAAGTACAATTTTTAGCAAATAAGGTGATTAATAGTAATTATAAATTCTAAGCAAGTAAGCTGATAAAAGTACAGTGGTACCCCGACTTACGATGGTCCCCAAACACACCCTTTTATGTAAGTTGATTTTTTTAAATGCTTTTGTAAGTGTAATTTTGGGGGTCTAAAAGGATTAGTCTATTTTACATCATTTCTTATGGAGATAAATTCGTTTGGTAATGGCACTTGAACAGCATTCTGGAATGAAAAAATATCGTAAGTCGGGGTACCACTGTACGTATATAGGAATGTGGGTTGAAAAATGGGCACAAGTAAAAATTGTATGTATTTAAAAATAAAAGTAAAACTATTTGTCAAAAGTATTCATCAAAGGTTTTCCTTTGATGAATACTTTCGATTTAAATAAAGAAAAATTGGATATCACATTGGAGAGAGGGATTATGGAAGAAGTAAATGTTTTCAGATATTTGGGAGTTGACGTGTCAGCGGATGGGTTTATGAAGGATGAGGTTAACCATAGAATTGATGAAGGAAAAAAGGTGAGTGGTGCATTGAGGTATCTGTGGAGACAAAAAACGTTATCCATGGAGGCAAAGAAGGGAATGTACGAAAGTATAGTGGTACCAACACTCTTATATGGGTGTGAAGCATGGGTTGCAAATGCTGCAGCGAGGAGGAGGCTGGAGGCAGTGGAGATATCCTGTCTAAGGGCAATGTGTGGTGTAAATATTATGCAGAAAATACGGAATGTGGAAATTAGGAGAAGGTGTGGAGTTACTAAAAGTATTTGTCAGAGGGCTGAAGAGGGGTTGTTGAGGTGGTTTGGTCATTTAGAGAGAATGGATCAAAGTAGAATGACTTGGAGACGTATAAATCTGTAGGGAAGGAAGGCGGGGTAGGGGTCGTCCTAGAAAAGGTTGGAGGAAGGGGTAAAGGAGGTTTTGTGGGCGAGGGCTTGGACTTCCAGCAAGCATGTGTGAGCATGTTAGATAGGAGTGAATGGAGACGAATGGTTTTTGGGACATGACGATCTGTTGGAGTGTGAGCAGGGTAACATTTTGTGAAGGGATTCAGGGAAACCAGTTAATTGATTTAGTTGGACTTGAGTCCTGGAAATGGGAAGTACAATGCCTGCACTTTAAAGGAGGGGTCTGAGATAGTGACAGCTGGGAGGGACTTTTCTCAGCTGTTGTATCTGAGCTCCTCTGCAAAGACAGTGATTATGTATGAGTGTGGTGAAAGTGTTGAATGATGATGAAAGTATTTTCTTTTTGGGGATTTTCTTTCTTTTTGGGTCACCCTGCCTCGGTGGGAGACGGCCGACTTGTTGAAAAAAAAAAAAAAATTCATCAAAGGATAGACAAATACTTAAATGAGGTAGATGGGCAAAACATACACTACACTATACGTAGGGGTTTGGTTTTGGACACTGTGTTTATACAGTCTCTGTAATATTTGCATCCCTAAGGAATCTTGATAGTTCATTCTCATTTGTGATAGTATACAACTGACCTACACTTGTTTTCTTCACTAGGATTTTTCCATCCCGGGTGAAACATTGGTGGATTTTATCATTATTCTCTCGCTTAAGTTTTCTGATTCTATACCAGAGGTTCTGACGTTTTTTGGTCAGACACTCATTAATGAATACTTGTTTCCTGGCTATAATAGATGATTTAATTAGATCTGTTTTCCTGTCATGTGTGGTGAATCTAATCATAACACTTTTTCTACCATGGGAACCTAGTAATCGTGCTTCTTTTATATCTGTCACTGGTACATTTACATTTATTTGATCTTTGATGATCTGTAAAGTAATGTCTTTACTGTTTGCTTGGGTCATATCACTGGGAAAGTATGGACTGTTCACTATTACTGTGTCTGATAACTTGTCTTGCTCGGTTTTGTCCTCTTGTAGTGCAAGGTAGTCATTAAACTGGTTATCCATGCTGTTCTTCCACTCCTTTACTGCTTCCTCAACCTTTGCATTTATAGATGTTATCTGTTCAGTGTGGGTATTAATGACAGTTTGGAGGGTTTTGCCAAAATCAGTCATTCCAGTTGTTGTTAACTTTTGTTCAAGGCTGAGGATTTTGTTTTCAAGTTGTGTCATCCTGGTATCTTGTAGTTGAAGTGCTTTACGTTGGTCCATATTTTCATTGATTAATTTGATGATGTATGACTTTAGTGTATCTGGATCATTCGTCATACCTGATAGATTATCTGGGGTGAAGCCAGTGAACGGGGAGCTTGTGGGGGAGCCAGCCATGTTTGTTGTTCATGTGTCGCCCTGGGTGGTGGTGAGATGGGTGGAGGGTGTTCCGGCGTCCTCGGTGGTGGTGAGGGGGGTGGAGGGTGTACCGGCATCCTTGGTTGACAAGTTAATTAGTAGATATCTTGGTGTTTTCTTGTTGATTTTGGAATTGGTTCTTCTGCAGTTACGTCTCATTTGAACACAGTAGTCGGGGAAGTTGGTGCGGTAAGATGAAGCTGTAGGCTGGTAAGCTGTAGACTGGTAAACTGTAGGCTGGTAAGCTGTGGGCTGGTAAGCTGTAGGCTGGTAAGCTGTAGGCTGGTAAGTTGTAGGCTGGTAAGCTGTAGGCTGGTAAGCTGTAGGCTGGTAAGCATTTGTTTGGCAGCGGGGTGATGCTTTGGGTTTGTGGGCAGTCTTCCTTTAATCGTCAGTTTATTTGGTTTGTAGGTCTCACTGCTGGTATTCTTGGGTCATTCTGGATGCTACATAGGTTAGTGCAGTTTTGCTTGCAGCTAGGTCATCATAGGAGCATTGATAAACTCTGTGTGATGAGAAAAATATGGAGCTCAGATGCCGCTGGTGCCGCTGCCGCTGCCGCTGCCGCTGACTTAAAATTACATTGTAATTATTATTGGGAATGGTTAAGTAAATATAAGAGTAACATACCTATGACAGTAGGTGCTGATGAACACTGAAGAGTTGTACTCTCAGTGCCTGGCCAGAAGTCACACATCATTGTTCACCTCTTGTTCAACTAGGTTGTTGTTGCCAGCAACTTGCAGGCCTATATAGCAATCACAGTCTGACTCATCTAGCACATTAAGCAGGTAGTTGTCAAGTTTCCTCTTATTGCCGTGACAAAAATTTAATTTCAGGTCGGTGTTTGCTTCATCGTATTGTTCCAGCTTTCTGGCCTACAGTGTGTATAAAAAAGAAAGCCAAAACACTGTACTCTTCAAATCATGGAACAGATGAGGTTTGAACGCAAGGCAAGTGAGGATTCAAACACCACCCATTCAGTGATTTGTTTGCAATCGTGTTGTTGTGATTTCGTGAATCACTGTAGTCTTACTGCATGAAAGACCATGTTAATTCAACATTTCAGGCACCACCCACTGTCGGTGTCGTATTAGTACAGCTTACAAGCCAGTGTTGGTGCCATATTAATACCCCAAAATTCTAGCGGCTTCAAATCTAGCGGGAGAAAGATGGTACACCTACATGTGAGTGAATGGGTCTGCGTGGTCAGTGTGCGCAGTATAAAAAAAATCCTGCAGCACACAGTGCATAATGAGAGAAAAAAAACTCCAACCAAATTTTTAGTTTAAAATGCCGAATTTAAGAAGTTTTTTCATATAGTATTTATGGTTGTATTTTCGTTTTCTTGGTCTCGTTTGATAGAATGGAAGATATATTACAGAAATAGAGATAATTTTGATTGGTTCACGATGAAAAGTACCTTGAAATTGAGCTCAAAATAGCATAAATGTTCGATTTTTGCTGATGTTCAAGAGTAAACAAATGACGTCACCATCCAATATGTGTCCAACTGGCCAGTCTCTAATACACAGTCATGAATGGGTTGACATTATTTATACAGTTATTACAATATTGCAGTAGTCTGCATAACAATAAATCTATTTTTTGTGTGAATAAAAAATTCAAAATGGAAAACAAGAGTAATGTAAGAGGGGCATGGAGACGTGACTGATGAACAGAGAAAATGTTATTTTAGTGCCAGGAATGTCTGCATTGTGTATTCTGGACCCTATTTTGAAATTAGCATCTTTTGAAATTTGTGTGAAATTGGCCAAATTGCCAATTTCTGACCACTATATTGAGTAGTCAACTGGAACAATTGAATTGGCTGAAAATAGGGCTCAAAGTGGGCGAAATTGCCGATGCGTATATATCTCTGAGACCACTGACTTCACAAGACCATAATTCCATAAGCTTTCCATTAAATTTTGTATTTTTGGTGTCATTACCATCGAGAAAATATTATCATTTCATAAGAATTTTTTTTTTTTAAATTCTTCGACACTGAAAGCAAGTTTGTGAGCAGGGGTCTCGACATTGAAAGGGTTAAGGCAGTATTATAGCCAGACCCTTCACTCTCATTCATCCCAGACCCTTCACTCTCAGTCATCCCAGACCCTTCACTCTCAATCATCCCAAACCCTTCACTCTCAATCATCCCAGACCCTTCACTCTCAATCATCCCAGACCCTTCACTCAATCATCCCAGACCCTTCACTCTCAACCATCCCAGACCCTTCACTCTCAGTCATCCCAGACCCTTCACTCTCAATCATCCCAGACCCTTCACTCAGTCATCCGTGATCCTTCACTCCCAATCATCCCAGACCCTTCACTCCCAATCATCCCAGACCCTTCACTCTCAATCATCCCAGACCCTTCACTCTCATTCATACCAGACCCTTCACTCTCAATCATCGAAGACCCTTCACTCTCAGTCATCCCAGACCCTTCACTCTCAATCATCCCAGACCCTTCACTCTCACTCATCCCAGACCCTTCACTCTCACTCATCCAAGACCCTTCACTCTCAATCATCCCAGACCCTTCACTCTCAATCATCCCAGACCCTTCACTCTCAATCATCCCAGACCCTTCACTCTCAATCATCCCAGACCCTTCACTCTCAATCATCCCAGACCCTTCACTCTCAACCATCCCAGACCCTTCACTCTCAGTCATCCCAGACCCTTCACTCTGAATCATCCAAGACCCTTCACTCAGTCATCCATGATCCTTCACTCCCAATCATCCCAGACCCTTCACTCCCAATCATCCCAGACCCTTCACTCTCAATCATCCCAGACCCTTCACTCTCATTCATACCAGACCCTTCACTCTCACTCATCCCAGACCCTTCACTCTCAATCATCCCAGACCCTTCACTCTCAATCATCCCAGACCCTTCACTCTCAATCATCCCAGACCCTTCACTCTCAATCATCCCAGACCCTTCACTCTCAATCATCCCAGACCCTTCACTCTCAATCATCCCAGACCCTTCACTCTCAATCATCCCAGACCCTTCACTCTCAACCATCCCAGACCCTTCACTCTCAGTCATCCCAGAAACTTCACTCTCAATCATCCCAGACCCTTCACTCAGTCATCCGTGATCCTTCACTCCCAATCATCCCAGACCCTTCACTCCCAATCATCCCAGACCCTTCACTCTCAATCATCCCAGACCCTTCACTCTCATTCATACCAGACCCTTCACTCTCAATCATCCGTGATCCTTCACTCTCATTCATACCAGACCCTTCACTCTCAGTCATCCGTGATCCTTCACTCTCATTCATACCAGACCCTTCACTCTCAATCATCCCAGACCCTTCACTCTCATTCATCCCAGACCCTTCACTCTCATTCATCCCAGACCCTTCACTCTCATCCCAGACCCTTCACTCTCAATCATCCATGATCCTTCACTCTCATTCATACCACACCCTTCACTCTCAATCATTCATGATCCTTCACTCTCAGTCATACCAGACCCTTCACTCTCAATCATCTGTGACCCTTCACTCTCAATCATCCATGATCCTTCACTCTCAATCATACCAAACCCTTCACTCTCAATCATCCATGATCCTTCACTCTCATTCATACCAGACCCTTCACTCCCAATCATCCCAGACCCTTCACTCTCAACCATCCCAGACCCTTCACTCTCAGTCATCCCAGACCCTTCACTCTCAATCATCCCAGACCCTTCACTCAGTCATCCGTGATCCTTCACTCCCAATCATCCCAGACCCTTCACTCCCAATCATCCCAGACCCTTCACTCTCAATCATCCCAGACCCTTCACTCTCATTCATACCAGACCCTTCACTCTCACTCATCCCAGACCCTTCACTCTCAATCATCCCAGACCCTTCACTCTCAATCATCCCAGACCATTCACTCTCAATCATCCCAGACCCTTCACTCTCAATCATCCCAGACCCTTCACTCTCAATCATCCCAGACCCTTCACTCAATCATCCCAGACCCTTCACTCAATCATCCCAGACCCTTCACTCTCAATCATCCCAGACCCTTCACTCTCAACCATCCCAGACCCTTCACTCTCAGTCATCCCAGAAACTTCACTCTCAATCATCCCAGACCCTTCACTCAGTCATCCGTGATCCTTCACTCCCAATCATCCCAGACCCTTCACTCCCAATCATCCCAGACCCTTCACTCTCAATCATCCCAGACCCTTCACTCTCATTCATACCAGACCCTTCACTCTCAATCATCCGTGATCCTTCACTCTCATTCATACCAGACCCTTCACTCTCAGTCATCCGTGATCCTTCACTCTCATTCATACCAGACCCTTCACTCTCAATCATCCCAGACCCTTCACTCTCATTCATCCCAGACCCTTCACTCTCATTCATCCCAGACCCTTCACTCTCATCCCAGACCCTTCACTCTCAATCATCCATGATCCTTCACTCTCATTCATACCAGATCCTTCACTCTCAATCATCCATGATCCTTCACTCTCAGTCATACCAGACCCTTCACTCTCAATCATCTGTGACCCTTCACTCTCAATCATCCATGATCCTTCACTCTCAATCATACCAAACCCTTCACTCTCAATCATCCATGATCCTTCACTCATTCATACCAGACCCTTCACTCCCAATCATCCCAGACCCTTCACTCTCATTCATCCCAGACCCTTCACTCTCATTCATCCCAGACCCTTCACTCTCAATCATCCGTGATCCTTCACTCTCAATCATACCAGACCCTTCACTCTCAATCATCCGTGATCCTTCACTCTCATTCATACCAGACCCTTCACTCTCAATCATCCGTGATCCTTCACTCTCATTTATACCAGACCCTTCACTCTCAATCATCCATGATCCTTCACTCTCAATCATACCAGACCCTTCACTCTCAATCATCCGTGACCCTTCACTCTCATTCATACCAGACCCTTCACTCTCAATCATCCGTGATCCTTCACTCTCAATCATACCAGACCCTTCACTCTCAATCATCCGTGACCCTTCACTCTCATTCATACCAGACCCTTCAACTCCACATAATCACTAGTGTCACAGTTTGTGCTTTTAGGTATTAACAATAAGTCTTTAATTGTGTTTGGGGTGAGGGATTCACATGTGGTAACCATGGTTAAAAAGCTGAAATCATCACTGTTCCTGTCATGCTCTGTGTGCAGCAAGAATTTTGTATAAATGCATTCCCAGTGGGCATACCCATTCTCTTATGTTTCAGCCTAAATTTGCCATGTAGCAAATTTGATGGCGCTATGAAAAAAAAAATCCTGCACCATGCAATGCATTGTGGGAAAAGCAAAGCTCTGACCTTGTGTTTGGCTTAAAGTATAATAATAATATCTTTATTTCTACAAGTACATGTACAAGGTATACAGGCGTAGCTGACATCAATGACATTCTACTACATAGAAAGTAGAAAACCACTTGTTATGCAGAGCATTTCTGGCAAATTAGGTCAGTTTTTGTCCCAGGATGTGCCCACACCAGTTGACTAACTCCCAGGTACCCATTTTACTGATGGTGAACATAGACAACCTGTGTAAAGAAACACGTCCAATGTTTCTACCGTTGCTGGAAATCGAACCTGGACCCTCGCCGTGTGAAGCGAGAGCTTTAGCCACCAGGCCACGGGACCTGTTTTCTAATGTCATTTGATAGAATGAAAGACATACTACTGAAACAGGGATAATTTTGGTTGGTTTCAGGACCAGAAGTAGCTTGACATCAAGCTAAAAGTATCTGAAATATTTGATTTTCACAATTTTCTTGAGGAGGGAAAAGGCCCTTCTACACCCCCCTGGTCTGTTTTATAAGTTTTTAATAGGTCTGATTCAGTTATTGGAATGCTGTAAACCATAATAAATCATTTCTAGTTATATTTTTGTATCCATGAAATAGGGTACATCTTCAAATTTTTGTGTATGATGATTTCAAAATGGAAGATGTGACAACATGATTAATGAATAGAGGAAATGTTGCTTTACTGGTTATGTCTACAGTGTTTATTTTGAACTCTGTTTTTAAATTGCATTTTTTAATGTAAAATTGGCAGAATTATCAAATTCTGTGTACTTTATGGAGTGGTTTTGATAGTTGAATGGGCAGTTTATTGTGCTCAGTCAACAGAATGGAAGGAATATTAGTGAAATAGCTAAGAATCTGGTTGATTTGAGCAGTGGAATTGGCTTAAAATAGGACTCAAAATTGTCAAAATCACTAATGCTTATATTGCACTGAGACCGCCAAATTTGCACCTGCATAATTCTGTGTTTTCCATCAACTTTTGTAGTTTTGGTGATATTACCTTCAGAAAAGATTCTCTCATTCTGACACTGAGCACTCATAATTTGGAAGCTTCCAACAGTGTAGGTGTTAAGTATGACTTGTGAGAAATGCAGAAAAATTATTTGATAATTTTAATTTAGTAAAAATTGCTGTATCCTTAAAAACACCTGATATGATGTTAAACTGATAAAAGAGTGAATGGTTGTAATTACAATGAAAAATAAATAAAATATGAACATATTTATGAAAGAAAAGTGTAGAAATAAAGTAGTTATGTGGTCAGTTTTGTCACTACATTGCCAACTACGTTATATTGCTCATGTCAAAAAACTTTATTTTTATCATTTTTTAAGTTGTTTTTGTTTTGGTAGTTACATTTAGTTTTTATATACTGTAATCTTACAAGTTTTCTTTTTAAATGATGCCCACAGCAAGTGTGTCAAAGCTCTGACACGCACAGGTTACATATTGGGAAAAGGAATGTTGTCTCAATATTTAACCTTTTCATTGTCTTGTCAGGTAAATCTACATTAATGATGCCTGGCCCCCTTAGGTAGATCTATGTCTTGAACTCAGCTCGCTCACTTAAGCTGAGAGTGGTAGATTGTGGCCTAGATATGAGAGTGAGTGCACGGTGTGTACATTAAAAAAAAATCCTGCCCCATGCAGTGCATGATGGGAAAAGCAAAACTGGCCATGTGTTTGGTTTGAAATAGTAACTTTGATGTATTTTCTAGGAAATATTAAATTTTTGCCAATTTTCCTGATGGGTAAGAGTCCCCCAGCACACCCTGGTCTGTTTTATGGGTTTTTACTAGATCTGATTCATTTATTGGGACACTGTAAACCATGACGAATCATTCCTAATTATATTTATTATCTGATAAATAGGGTAAATCTTCATTTTTTTATGGTGATGAATTCAAAATGGAAGGCAAGTGTAATATAGGAGAGGCTTGGGAACATGATTAATGGAAGGCAAGTATAGTATAGGAGAGGCCTGGGAACATGATTAATGGAAGGCAAGTGTAATAATACAGTAGGGCCCTGCTTTTCAGCGTTTCACCTTGCGGCGTTCCATTAATACGGCAAGTTCAAATTACAGTGGTACCTCGGTTAGCGATATTAGTCCATCAGAGAGAGCGTATCTGTAACCGAATTTATCGTTATCCAAATTAATTTTCCCCATAAGAAATAATGGAAATAAAATTAATCCGTTCCAGACTTCCAAAAGTAGTAAAATAAAATATTTTTAGAACTTTTTGACATTAAATAATACACAATTTAATGAACATTAAAGAAATACATATAAATAGTATAGTACAATAACATGTCACTTACATTTATTGAAGAGTTGTTGATGTGTGGAAGACGGGAGGAGGGGAGAAGGTGGAGTAGTATGCTAATGTTTGGAAGGGGAATCCCCTTCCATTAACACTGCAGGTGCCAAGTTCTTTTCTGGGGTTACTGGCCTTTTTCTTTTAATGCCACTAGGACCAGCTTGAGAGTCAATGGACCCCTCTCTAACAAAAAATCTGTCCAGGGAGCTCTGTGTCTGGCGATTCTTTAACACATCCCTGAAATGGGACACCACTGTGTCATTGTATAGGTTGCCAGCACGGCCTGCAACAGCATGGTTAGGGTGATATTCATCCATAAAGCCTTGCACCCTGCTCCACATTAAACAAATCTCCTTAATCACTGAAGAAGGCACCTTCTTCCATCTCTGTTCCACCTCCTCCTCCTCTGAACCATTGTCCTGACCTGTGGTCTCTTGTTGCTGTTGCTGTTGAAGCTCTTGCAGATCTTCAGTGGTTAGCTCTTCATTGTGCTCCTCCACCAACTGTTCCACATCCTCACCACTCACCTCCAACCCCATGGACTTGCCCAGTTCCACAATTTCTTCCACAACAGGCTCAGGCTGAGGCTCAGGCTCAGGGTTCTGAGGCTCAGCCCCAAAACCTTCAAAATCCCTCTCTAGGACACAGTCTGGCCACAATTTTCTCCAGGCAGAGTTCAAAGTCCTGGTAGTCACTCCTCCCAAGCCTTACCTATAAGGTGTACACAATGCAGGATATGGAAATGATTTTTCCAAAAGTCTCTTAGGGTTATATTCATGTCTGTGGTCACATCAAAGCACTTTTGAAACATTGCTTTGGTGTAGAGTTTTTAAAGTTGGAAATGACCTGCTGGTCCATGGGCTGGAGGAGAGGAGTGGTATTAGGGGGCAAGAACTTCACTTTGATGAACTTAAAGTCCTCCACAATTTTCTACCAAGTTTGTAGGATGACAAGGAGCATTGTCCATTATCAGGAGGCACTTAAGTGGCAAATTATTTTCTTCGAGATATTTCTTCACACTGGGGCCAAACACGCCATTGAACCACTCTAAGAAAATGTCCTTTGTGACCCATGCCTTTTTGTTAGACTTCCACATCACACACAAGTTAGACTTGGTGATACCGCATCTGCCAAACACTCGGGGATTTTCAGAATGTTACATCAGTAAAGGCTTCACTTTGCACTCACAACTGGCATTAGCACATCATCAGAGTTAGCCTGTCTTTCATAGGCTTGTGTCCTGGCTGTGCCTTTCCTCCTGAGTAATGAAGGTCCTGTTGGGCATTTTCTTCCAAAACAGGCCTGTTTCGTCACAATTGAACACTTGTAGGGGTTGGAATTGTTCAGCCTCTATGTACCCCTGGAATTCATGCACATATTTTTCAGCCAACACTTTTGTCACAACTGGCTGCCTCCCCCTTACCCCCACAACACTATTATGTCTGTTCTAAATCTTTGAAAAGCCACGCTGGCTTTAAAGGTTCCCTCACTTCGCACCTTTGTGATTTCTTAACGAGATCATCATGCAACTGCTTTGTTTTTACATTTATTGCCTGCAATCCTTTTTCTGCTGCTCTGTTTCCGTTGATCCACAAACACCCAATTTTCCAATCTTAGCACTTGTGACTTCCTTGATCCAAATCCCTTTTCCCAAAAAAAGCTTCCGTTTTATTTATTTCCTTCCCACAATGGAAAGCGATGGTAAAATGGGCACCCGCCTGGCCACCCTAGTGTCGCCTCCACTTTCATATTTTTCTATTTTCTTCAGTTCTACTGGTAGCTTATTTGGATTGCAAGCACTAAAAACAGTGGAATAATGACAATATATGGAAAAGAATGGTGGGTGGTGGTGCCTCCCGAAAAAACACACACGGGCCTTCCGGGTGCCCGCACACCCGGGCCCATGCGGCCGGCCAGGGCAATTTTAAAACCAACAATCATCGTAACTGGTAAATTTTTTGACGAAAAAGGTTCCCTTGATTTTATCGGTATCCAGCCTCCCCGGGTAGCTTATGCCAAAAACTTTTATATGGCAAGGGTTTTCAAATACGGCGGCCACCCGGTTTTTTATATTTTCCTGGGACATCTCTCGTGGTCCCTCGGTTTCCCAAAATTCTCCCGAATGCTGCTAAATTTTCCATTCCAAAGAATTTTTCCTTGAAATAATGTCACGTAGGTTAGTCTATTTCAGACCCCAAAATACATTCACAGCACCTTACGAAAATACCTTACATAAATGTTTGAGTTTGGGAGGTAAAACCAGGGACCACTGTATTCTCATTTTCTTGGTCCATTTGAAAGAATGGAAGATATTTTACAGAAATAGAGATGATTTTGATTGGTTTTACGATGACAAGTACCTTGAAATTGGTTCAAAATGCGAAATTTGATTTTTGCCATTTCAAAGAAAAACAAATCATGCCAAACCCAATACACCCGACTTTGAGTCTAATTTTTCTTTCACAAGGCGGTATTATTTATACTGTTTTTAATGTGCAGTTGTATAAAATAACAGCAAATCTTTATTTTTTGTGAGAATAAAAATTCAAATAAAGCAAAAGTAATGTAAGAGGGGCCGGGGGCGTGTTTTAAATGAACAGAGAAGATGTTATTTAGTGCCAGGAATTCTGCCTTGTTTATTCTGGACCCCTTTTTTAAATTGGCACCCTTTGAAATTTATTGAAATTAATCCAATTTCTGCCCTTTTTAGGGTTGAAATTGGTAAATAGGCAGTTTTTACTCAATGGAGGGAAGAAATTTATTTCTATGAAATAGCTTGATTTTAGGACTGGAACATTGGATTTGGCCAAAAATAAGGCTCAAAGTGGGGAAAAGGCGATTGAAAAATATCGTTGGGACCGATAACTTAGAGAGCATAATTCTAATTTTTTTTCATCAAATTCTTTCTTTGGTGTTGTTATGATGGAAGAAGATTCTTATCATTTCATTAAATTTTTTTTTTTTTTCCAAAAATTTCGCCCTGAGACAGTTGGTGAGGGCCTGTCGCTCCAAAGGGTAAAAGGGAAGTATGGTGTACTGTATATGCATTGTATCACTTAGGGTGCTTAAGCATCGTAGTATAGTATGTGTGGGTGGGGTGGCCAGGAGGGCTACCATACCTACCACATCTGACTTCTTACGTAAATCTACTCACCTTTTGAACTACATTAACCCTTAAATGGTCCAAACAAAATATATACGTTTACCGCTTACTGCCCCCAAAAGTATATTTTCGTTTTATTTTTTTATGTCTCCAAATTTGGCACGATTGGCCTGAGATGCCTGGTCAGCATAGAATGGGTCCTAACACTGGGTGCCCCATATTAAAAAAATCTGGGACCACTTACCACCTTGTGGGAGCCAGATAAATTGAGTGCCAGCTAGAGCAAACACCCGCGGCTGGCAGGCCAGCTGGCTGGCTGGCTGGCCACCTGTCCACCTGGCCGGCAGCTGGTTTGCCAGCTGGGTCCCATTGGCTGTCTCTGTATCCATCTGTCTGTCTGTATCTATCTGTCTCTTTGTCTCTATCTATCTCTATCTCACAGGAACACATACGTAAATACAATTATATCTAGTTAAATTACCTAGGATAACTCAAAATCCAGACAAAGTGTTATCTGTGCTTGTGATCTGCATAATACCATTTTTGGGTTTATGAGCTACCTCTGAGACAAGCAGACAGAAAGGAGACGCCACACAGACAGACAGAAAGACAGACACCAGACAGACAGATCAGACACTAGACAAGTTTGAGTAACAAATAAAGCGAAGCAGTTAAGCTCATCAAAAGTCATCACTGTAATTACTGGACTGATAAAAGAGATAAGACTACCTCACCCTCCAAATTCACAGTCATCATTAGGGAGATGATGAGATAAGGCAGTGACATTCTTCTAAGTTAAGGGGAAAAATATTATAATAATTATTATTATTATTATTAATTTATTATTATTATTATTATGATATCATTATTATTATTATTATTATTATTATTATTTTCATTATTACAGGGGCCCAGTTTGTAAAAAAATTTACCCTGAAGTCTGCTCATGCCAACGAAAGAATTTACTCCCTTAGGAAAAATTTCAAAGGGGGGTTTGTCAACGACCCCCCAAAAAACCTTCCACAAAAACTTACAAAATTATACTTACATAATTGAGTTCCCCGGGGATTGTTCCGAGGGGGCCCCTGTATTTTTTTTATTATTATTACTATCATTATTATTATTATTATTTGAGTACAATTTCAGTCCAATATTACTGTGGGAAAAGGTTGGTAAAATCCAAGAACTACATAAATTTAATGTCCTAGAATTTGTATTGAAAAACCACTGGGTGGTAAAAAACCTACAATGAAGATACCCGATGTTGACATGTGCAATTTCATCAATAAAAAAAAAAAAAAAAAGGATATAAAACTGCAAGCGCAGGACTCTTGTTGCTGTCGGTGGCTCCCGGAAACCTCTCTGCCCTATCTAGTAATCTACCCGATTTTTTTTTTTTCCATAACACTTAAAAAAATTTCTCTTCATTTTTTTATAATTTTTTTTTTAAATTTTGGGGGCATTTTCAGTAGCATATATATTTTTTGGCTTTTCCCCTTTACTTCGGGGAACCCCTTTTTAAACTTATTCTATGTAAATATTGAAAAAAAAAATTTTTTTTTACAAAATGTTAAATTATTTTTCTGATTTTTTTATCCTAAAAACAGATTTTTTCCATCAATACTTCCAGTTAGGTGTGTTTGGAGAAAAAGGCCGCGTATGGGAACAGCTAATGCCCTCCTCATAAACATTTGTTTACTTCCTTTAGATTTCTTGTTTTTTTACTATTTTCTTTTTTTTGTAACAGGGCCTGTAGGGCCAAAGGTGTGTAATATTATTCGTTTTATAACCTAAAAAAACATTATTGTTAAAATTGTTTAAAAACTTTTTAACAAACCAACAATACAAAATCTTTTTACTATTGTTCTATATTATATACAAATGTACAGTCACTGGACATGTTCAAGCGTTTGCACTTTTGGGAAATCTTTGAAACATGGTTCCATGCCGGTTTTTACATTCCTCCCCATGGGGTTCTCTGCATTTTTTTGGGCGTATTTTTTTTATGCACAGACAAACATCTCTTCTACAGTTTTCTTCAAAATGGCAGGGTTTGTTGGTGTTATCCTGGTTGATGGTGTCGGGTCGTCATTCCTTTTTCCCTTCCTACATTCCTTCTTCCTCCCACCTT
>WNWK01019599.1:0-37440 GCA_009830355.1 Cherax destructor
AATAAAACGCCATAAACCGCGCATTGTATCTTATTAACATACCTATCGGTATAGAATGCCATTGATACACAATCATTCTAACTTTGATATACCATCATTCTTCCATTACCATGTAATGATTCTGCTGGCGACTTGAGGTAAACAACCTTTAGTGTAATACCGACAAGTGTTTTTCTGAATATACAATATGTAGAACAAGTTTTTGTTGAGACGACGTTTCTACCACGTATGAAACGTCCTCACAAAGAAAGAGACAAAAGGTGGAAATACTACAGAGGGGACAGATGGGCAGAACAGTGGGACAAGACAAGACAGGCACCAGCTCATCAGGGCTGTATAAACAATCAAAGTCAGTACTGGAGAAACCAGGGGTATGGGCACCAGGGGCCATACCAGGTAGGACATCACCAGTGGTACTAACCAAACACAAAGAAAGACCAAACATCCCAAATGGTAACTCCTGCTTCATATTTGCAAATATTCAGGGTCTAAAATCAAATAAAAATGACAAAGTTAGTTATGTTAGTGGACTCCTATCAGAAGCAAATGCCATGTTTGGAGCATTTACAGAAACACATACAAGGGATGTTTTGGACGGATAGATTCAGATAGAAAACTATAACATGTATAGATGTGATAGAATTAATAGGTCACAGGGAGGAGTAGGACTCTATATAAAAGATACTCTCTGTTGCACAGAAGTTTTGAACGCTACGAATGATATAGTAGAAATTCTCGGCATTAAAGTGGAAAATAAGAATCTAGTAATTATCCTAGTATACAAACCACCATCAGCAACTGCGGAGGAATTCACAGAGCAGTTAAAGAAGATAGATAGCTATCTGGATAGGCTAGAGAATCCCACCCCAAACATTTTAATCCTTGGAGATTTTAATCTCCCTCATGTAAAATGGAAGATGAGGCACCATAATGTTATACCAGAAATAAATCCTGGAAGCACCCTGGCTCAACAGGCACATACCAGGGAACTAATGAGGCTTTGTGAAAAGTACTCACTAAACCAACAGATAATTGATCCCACTAGAAATGAAAATACCCTGGATTTGATATTCACAAACAACGAGGAATTAATCAGAGACATAACAGTTACAAAAACAATATTCTCTGATCATAACATCATAGAAGTTCAAACTAGTATTAACTCAGGGTTAGGGAACTGCGACACTAATGTTAGAGACGGAATGTTCAGTAAGTTTAATTTTAATAACCATAGAATTGATTGGGAAAAAATAAACCAAGAGCTATCAGACATATCATGGGAATCAGACATGAGCACCCTAAATCCCCACCAGTGCCTAGAGAAGCTGAATACAGAAGCATACAAGGTATGTATGAAACACGTACCATTGAGAAACCCCGAAGAAGATCAGATATAGAGAGAGAGCGTAGGAGATGGTACAGGAGAAGAAAACGGGTTACTGAATTGCTGAAAAACACAGTTATGTTGCAACAGAGGAGAGATAGCCTTAACCGAGAGATCACGGAATTAGAGCACAAACTTAAGATGTCATACCTGACAGAAGAAGTACAAAGGGAACAAAGAGCCATACAGGATATTGCAAGAAACCCAAAATATTTCTACTCCTATGCAAAATCCAAGCTAAGAACTACCTGTAGAATTGGACCATTATTGAGAGGAGATTCGTATACGGACGATGAACAGGAAATGAGTGAAATGCTAAAAGAACAGTATGAGTCAGTGTTCAGCAACCCACTAAATGACAGCAAGGTAAAAATGCAGAAATATTTTTCACTCCAGCAGAAGGCTGCGCAGACCACCTAACCGACATTAGTACAAATCCCATAGATTTCGAAAAAGAAATGGCCAACATGCCCACTCACTCAGCACCTGGACCAGATTCATGGAATGCTTTATTTATAAAGCAGTGCAAAGTACCATTAGCAAGAGCCCTTAGTATTCTGTGGAGAAAGAGCTTAGATCTAGGTGAAATTCCAGAGGCCTTAAAGAGTGCAGACATAGCTCCTTTGCACAAGGGAGGTAGTAGAGCACTAGCTAAAAATTACAGACCAGTAGCCCTCACTTCTCACATCATAAAAATCTTTGAAAGAGTGATGAGACGGCAGATTACAAAGTTCATGGACCAGCACAACCAACATAACCCGAACCAGCATGGCTTTAGAGCGGGTCGATCATGCCTGTCACAGCTGCTGAACCATTATGACAGAATTACGGAGGCATTGGAGGACGACCAAAACGCAGATGTGATTTACACAGATTTTGCAAAGGCGTTTGACAAATGCGATCATGGAGTGATAGCGCACAAAATGAGGGCCATAGGCATTACGGGAAGGTAGGCAGATGGATTTTTGAGTTCCTAACACAAAGAACACAAAAAGTAGTAGTGAACAGGGCAAGATCCAGCATCAGCGAGGTCAAAAGCTCAGTGCCCCAAGGCACTGTCCTGGCACCTCTGCTGTTTCTCATCCTCATAGCAGACATAGATAAAAACACCCAGCACACTTTTGTATCATCATTTGCAGATGACACTAAAATAAGCATGAAAGTCACTACGGTAGAGGACACTGAAAAATTACAGGAGGACATAAGCAGGGTCTTCCAATGGGCAGTGGAGAACAACATGACGTTCAATGGTGATAAGTTTCAGCTGCTTAGGTATGGAAAAAAAGAAGAACTCAAAAGGAACACTATATACAAAACGCAAGAGGGTCACCACATAGAACGAAAGGAACACGTAAAGGACTTGGGAATAATTATGTCTGCTGATCTGTCGTTTAAAGACCATAACAAGACAAAGATCACAACAGCCAGGAAGATGACGGGGTGGGTATTGAGAACTTTCAAAACAAGGGAAATAATGCCGATGGTGACACTATTCAAATCGCTAGTGCTCCCTCACTTAGAATACTGCTCAGTGCTGACGGCCCCGTTCAGGGCAGGAGAAATAGCAGAGCTGGAACAAATCCAGAGATCGTTTACGGCTCACATTGAGCCATTGAAACATCTAAATTATTGGGAACGCCTTCAAGTCTTGAACATGTACTCATTGGAGCGGAGGAGAGAGATACATGATAATATATACATGGAAAGTACTTGAGGGCCTGGTCCCAAATCTGCACACTGCCATAAAAACATACTGGAGTGAGAGATATGGGAGAAAGTGTAAAATTTACCAAGTGAGGAGCAGGGGTGCGGTGGGGACAATACGGGAGCACTGTATTAACATCCGGGGTCCCAGACTATTCAACATCTTACCAGAAGATATCCGAAACACGGCTGGAACCAGTGTAGAAGCCTTCAAGAGGAAACTGGACAAATATCTTCACCAGGTGCCAGATCAACCAGGCTGTGATGGATATGTGGGGCAGCGGGCCTCCAGCAGCAACAGCCTGGTTGACCAGGCAAGCACCAGACGAGCCTGGTCCATGGCCGGGCTCAGAGAGTAGATACTCTCGAAACTCTTCAAAGGTATATCAAAGGTATACAATACAAGATTGTTCTGCATATAGTGTTTGCATACATACGAGTCTGACCTCAGTGTTGGATCAAGTGAGGATTGTTGCAGGGACAGATCCAGCTAGAGTTGACAGATCCAGCTAGAGTTGACAGATCCTGTCAGACATGACAGGTACATCCACAGTTGACAGGTACGTCCAGAGTTGACAGGTCCATCCAAAGTTGACAGGTCCATCAACAGTTGACAGGTCCATCCAGAGCTGGTAGGTCCATTAACAACTGACAGGCACATCCGGAGCTGACAGGTGCATCAATAGTTGACAGGTCCATCCAGAATTGACAGGCTTATTTACAGCCGCAGCTCGGAACACTGAGTCACTGCAGTAATAACAACACTGACTAGAAAATATCATCAGTAATAATCATTATCATTATAGTAGAGCTATAATATATATATATATATATATATATATATATATATATATATATATATGTCGTGCCGATTAGGTAAAACTTGCGATTTTGGCTAAAATAGCAACGCTCACCTTGCCATATACGACAAGTGAAAATTTGTGTATGCAATAATTTCGCCAAAATCATTCTGAACATAACGAAAAAAATATATTTCATTGTGTTTGTTTATTATTAAATTAATGTTAACGTATCTAAAATATATTTAGTTGGGTTAGGCTAAATTAAATTGCGCTTGTTGTAATAAGGTTAGGTAGGTTTTCAAAGTTTCTCTTGGTACAAAATTATAAATTCTTACATTAACATAAATGAAAAAAATATATCTTTAAACGTATAAGAAAATTTTTGAAAGGACTTAATTGTAGATGAGTTCTTGCTAATTGACCAGTTTTACCTAATCGGCACGACATATATATATATATATATATATATATATATATATATATATATATATATATATATATATATATATATATATATACATGTGTGTGTGTGTGTACTCACCTAGTTGTAGTTGCAGGGGTCGATACATAGGTCCTGGCCCCGCCTCTTCACTGGCCGCTACTGGGTCACTCTCCCAGAGCCATGAGCTTTATCATACCTCTTCTTAAAGCTATGTATGGAACCTGCCTCCACTACATCGCTTCCCAAGCTATTCCACTTCCCGACCACTCTGTGACTGTGTTTGTGTGTGTGTCTACCTGGAGTCTACCTGGAGAGAATTCCAGGGGTCAACGCCCCCGCGGCCCGGTCTGTGACCAGGCCTCTTGTTGGACCAGAGCCTGATCAACCAGGCTGTTACTGCTGGCCGTGTACACTCACCTAATTGTACTCACCTAATTGTGGTTGCAGGGGTCGAGACTCAGCTCCTGGCCCCGCCTCTTCGCTGTCCGCTACTGGGTCTCTGCTCTCCCTACTCCATGAGCTTTATCATACCTTGTCTTAAAGCTATGTATGGTTCTCGCCTCCACTATATCGTTCGATAGACTATTCCACTTCCTGACTACTCTATGACTGAAGAAATGCTTTCTAACATATCTATGACTCATCTGAGTCTTCAGCTACCAGTTGTGTCCCCTTGTTTCTGTGTTCCCTCTCTGGAACATCCTGTCACTATCTACATTGTCGATTACCCTCAGTATTTTGTATGTCGTTATCATGTCTCCTCTAACCCTTCTGTCCTCCAGTGTTGTTAGTCCTATTTTCCTCAACCTTTCTTCATAGGACAGTCCCCTGAGCTGTGGAACTAGCCTTGTCGCAAACCTTTGCACTTTCTCTAATTTCTTGACGTGCTTGACCAGGTGTGGGTTCCAGACTGGTGCTGCATACTCTAGTATGGGCCTGACGTACACGGTGTACAGTGTCTTGAACGATTCCTTGTTAAGGTAACGGAACGCTAATCTTAGGTTTGCTAGTCGCCCATATGCTGCCGCAGTTATCTGGTTGATGTGTGTTTCTGGGGACGTGCTTGGTGTTATACTCACCCCAAGGTCTTTCTCCTTTGTCGAGGTTTGTAGCCTTTGTCCGCCTAGCCTGTACTCTGTCAGCGGTCTTCTTTGCCCTTTCCCGATCATCATGACTTTGCATTTGGTGGGATTAAATTCGAGAAGCCAGTTGCCAGACCAGATGTCAAGCTTGTCCAGGTCTCTTTGAAGTCCTGCTTGGTCCTCATCCGATGTAATTCTCATTATTTTCACATCATCTGCGAACAGAGACACTTCTGAGTCTATCCCGTCCGTCATGTCATTCACGTATACCAAGAATAGCAGTGGTCCTAGGACTGACCCCTGTGGTACACCGCTCGTCACCGGCGCCCACTGTGATACCTCATCACGCACCATGACCCGTTGTTGCCTCCCTGTGAGTTATTCCCTGATCCATTCCAGTGCCCTTCGTTATACACGCTTGGTCTTCCAACTTCATTACTAATCTCATATGAGGAACTGTGTCGAAGGCCTTCCTGCAGTCCAGGAAAATGCAGTCAACCCACCCTTCTCTCTTTTGCCTTACCTCTGTTACTTTATCATAGAACTCCAGGAGGTTTGTTACACAGGATTTGCCTTCCCTGAATCCGTGCTGTCTGGCGTTGATTAACCTGTTCTGCTCCAGGTGCTCCACCATTCTTTTCCTGATGATTTTCTCCAAGACTTTGCACACTATACACGTAAGTGACACCGGTCTATAGTTTAGTGCCTCTTTTCTGTCTCCTTTTTTAAAGATGGGGACTACGTTGGCCTTTTTCCATACCTCAGGTAGCTGCCCAGTATGTGTACTCACCTAGTTGTGGTTGCAGGGGTCGAGTCACAGCTCCTGGCCCCGCCTTTTCACTGGCCTCTTCACTGCAGTGTGTGTGTGTGTGTGTGTGTGTGTGCGTGCTTAAGTGCAGCGAACGTCTCTCTTATGAGTTAAGGTTATAGGGAACTCATATGTGTAATCATTGGAGTCATGGATCCCTCTCTCTCTCTCTCTCTCTCTCTCTCTCTCTCTCTCTCTCTCTCTCTCTCTCTCTCTCTCTCTCTCTCTCTCTCTCTCTCTCTCTCTCTCTCTCTCTCTCTCTCTCTCTCTCTCTCTCTCTCTCTCTCTCTGCGCTACACAACCTCTAATTCCTGTCAGACGGTGTTTTTTTTTTTTTTCAAATTTTCTTGTGAGAACATTTCCAGAACAGCTGGTGATGGCAATTTAATTAAACAAAGTGCAACAAGCAACTCCATCTGTTAGTGGGAGGGAGGGTGGGAGTAGGGGAAGGATTGTGGGGGTTAGGGAAGGAGGGAGGGAGGGTGGAGAGGGAAGGATTGTGGGGTTAGGGAAGGAGGGAGGGAGGGTGGAGGGAGGTGTTAGGAGGGGAAGGATGGTGGGGAGGGAAGGAGGGAGGGAGGGTAAAGCGAAGAGGCGGTGGATGAAGGCAGTGTGGATGAAGGTAGTGTGGATGAAGGTAGTGTGGATGAAGGTAGTGTGGATGAAGGCAGTGTGGATGAAGGTAGTGTGGATGAAGGTAGTGTGGATGAAGGTAGTGTGGATGAAGGTAGTGTGGATGAAGGTAGTGTGGATGAAGGTAGTGTGGATGAAGGTAATGTGGATGAAGGTAGTGTGGATGAAGGTAGTGTGGATGAAGGTAGTGTGGATGAAGGTAATGTGGATGAAGGTAGTGTGGATGAAGGTAGTGTGGATGAAGGTAGTGTGGATGAAGGTAGTGTGGATGAAGGTAGTGTGGATGAAGGTAGTGTGGATGAAGATAGTGTGGATGAAGGCAGTGTGGATGAAGGTAGTGTGGATGAAGGTAGTGTAGATGAAGGTAGTGTGGATGAAGGTAGTGTGGATGAAGGTAGTGTGGATGAAGGTAGTGTGGATGAAGATATTGTGGATGAAGGCAGTGCGGATGAAGGTAGTGTGGATGAAGGTAGTGTAGATGAAGGTAGTGTGGATGAAGGTAGTGTGGATGAAGGTAGTGTGGATGAAGGTAGTGTGGATGAAGGCAGGGTGGATGAAGGTAGTGTGGATGAAGGTAGTGTGGATGAAGGCAGTGTGGATGAAGGTAGTGTGGATGAAGGTAGTGTGGATGAAGGTAGTGTGGATGAAGGCAGTGTTTATGAAGGT
This sequence comes from Cherax destructor, assembly GCA_009830355.1. Taxonomy (NCBI): domain Eukaryota; kingdom Metazoa; phylum Arthropoda; class Malacostraca; order Decapoda; family Parastacidae; genus Cherax; species Cherax destructor. The sequence goes on from WNWK01019599.1 coordinate 7,523, forward strand.
AGTGTGGATGAAGGTAGTGTGGATGAAGGCAGTGTGTAATGGGGATGATGCTTTGTTATTGGTTGATAGTGGAGTGTTCTCAGAAGTGGAGGAGGAGGAGGAGGGGGAGGAAGAAGAGAAATAGTCTGTCAATCTATCTCTCTCTCCCTCTCACACACACTCTCTCTCTCACACACACTCTCTCTCCCTTTCTCCCTCTCACACACACACACACACTCTCTTTCTCTCTCCCTCTCACACATTCTCTCTCTCTCCCTCCCTCCCTCCCTCGGCATGTAACTGGTAATTACCGCCACATAAGGTCAACTAGTCATCTAGGGGACGGCAATCATCCCAGGCTTCAGACACATCTAGTAACTCAACTGATTCAATCACACCAGGTCAGAGGGTCAGCGCAGGTCACCGAGAGTGAAGCTTGAATATTCTCCAGGCCAGCCCACGGAACAAGAGTCTTCAAAGAGCTGACCTACAACCCACGCTCAGGTTCAACACCCGGATATAACACGTCTAACTGAGATAAGGACTGATATAATATCTTAGTATCTGAACTGGCGATTCCTGATTATATACTGCTCGTTAAAGAGAGGATTATCAAGAAAGAGGGAATGAATCTCTCTCTTTACTTAAGCAAAGAGTAAATGTTGCTAAGATATGTAAGAGAGATGTTGGTGGTTATGACTGTCGAAATCTTATTTGATGATAATAAGATAAAGTTGGGCGTCTTTGAGAGACCGATGAAGCAGAGGCAGGAATGGACATGGCGGAGTCATGTATGATAAACCTAAAACCATTAATAATAATAATAATAATAATAATAATAATAATAATAATAATAATAAAAAAAAAATAATAATAATAATAATAATAATAATAATGTAAAATTACCATGGGTTCAAATCCCATCCGTTCTGTGGTTTGTTTGAAATCGTGTTATTACGATTTCATGAGTCATGATGCTGTAAATATAGTTAGAGACTTCACTAACTTTAATGTCACCTGGAACGCTCGGAGATCAAGAAGCAAACACTGAAGGTAAATTAAGATGATGGAAGAGTGTTTCTCAACGCAGGTGTAAGTGACTCCTACGTGTGGGATAATATACTTGGTCTTGATCACATGCTGGTGCACTCTGCTTCAGGCTCTGACTCGTGGAACTCAATATTCTTCAAGAACTACAAGAAGCCATTATCTCGTGCCTTAAATATTGTATGAAGAAAGTACATGGACACTGGAGTCATCCCACAGTCATTAAGAAACAGTGATGTAGCCCCACGTCACAAAGGCAGCAGTAACGGAATTGCCAAAAAACTATGGACCAATATTGAGCTTTAACATCCCACATTTTCAAAATGTTTGAAACGGTTTTAAGAAGAAAAGTTACCAAATACAGAATAGCAGCAGTGGCACAACCCAGGTCATCATTGTTTCAGAAGAGATCGTTCTTACTTCCCGCAACTAGTGGACCATTAAGACATAGACTTGGATATATTGGACCAACGGGTATTTGCGCACAATGCGTACTAAAGGAATAACTGGAAAGATGGCCAGATGGATATCTAACTTCTTAACTAACAGAACCCAAAGATTAATAGTTAACAGAGTGAAATTTTGGGGTACAGTGAAGATTTCTCTTTCCCATGGCACAGTTCTCGCCCAACATTATTTTTCATTTCATTCACAAATCAAATATAGTCAGGGACATAAAAAACTGCACTGTATCATCGTTTGAAGACGATACTAGAATCTGCATGAGACGGCGCCCACACAAAACACAGCGAGCCTCCAAACTGATACCAACCAAATCTTCCAGTAGGCTAATGATAATATTATGCTTAATGAGGACAAATTTCAGTTACAGTATTATGGACAGACTAAGGAAAAAAAACAAGATCAAAATACAAAACAAACCATTAGTCTATTGTGAGAAACTTAAGGAGATAATGTCAGATCTCACGTTCTAGCAGAGCAACAACGTCGTATCACAACTGCAAGGAAAATAATAGGTTGGATAGTAGAACGTTCAAGACAAGAGATGTTAAGCCAATGATGACACTCATCAAGTCACTCGTTCTCTCTAGGTTGGAATATTGCTGTGTACTAATGGCCCCCTTCAAGGCAGGCGAAATTACTGAAGTGGAAAATAAACAGACTCTTCAGAGTTCGTATAAACTCAGTCAAGCAGTTAAATTACTGGTAGTGCTTGAAGTCCCTCGAATTGTACTCCTTAGAATGTAGGCGAGAGAGATAAATGATAATCTACAACTGGAAGATTCTGCAGGAACTGGTCCCAAATGTGCACGCCGAAATTATTAAATACGAAATAAAATGGTTTGGCAGACAGTGCAAGATACCTCCAGGAAAAAAAACAAGGGAGTGATGAATACATTGAAAGAAAACTCAATAAATGTAAAGACACACCGACTCTTCAACATCTCCCTTCATGCATGAGGGATATTACCAACAGACCCCTGGTTGTCTTCATGAGGGAACTCTACAAATTCCTCAAATTAGTCCTGATCAGCTGGGCTGTGGTGCTTACATCGGCAGCGGGTACCAACAGCTTCATCGATCAGGCCAACAACTAGGAGATTTAGTCAGGTGTTGGGCCTCGGGGGCGGTGACCTCCGGAAACAACTGCAGGTAATCTGCTGGTATGCAGCACCAGTATGGAACCCACATCTGGTAAGGTGTACGAGCTGTGAGGAGGAGCTAGAGGAGCTACAACCTGAAGATACTAGAGGATAGAAAGAACAGAGGTGACATGATTACGACGTACAAAATACTGAAAGGAATTGATAAGGTAGACAGGGCAAGTCTCTCTCTCTCTCTCTCTCTCTCTCTCTCTCTCTCTCTCTCTCTCTCTCTCTCTCTCTCTCTCTCTCTCTCTCTCTCTCTCTCTCTCTCTCTCTCTCTCTCTCTCTCTCTCTCTCTCTCTCTCTCTCTCTCTCTCTCTCTCTCTCACTCTCAGTTCAGCTTCGGTAACACCACAACTTTTGTTCTCAGTTAAACTGAGAACATCAAAGGAATATGACTCTTCGATAATGTTATTTTGCCTTCCCTGTTAAAGTGACTGGAGCAAAGAGGGAATATTACCAGGCAATATTATAGTTCCATCCTCAGTTAAAGTGACTGATGTAGTGCACTAAGACAACAACAACACGTGTCAAGGGACTGGAGTAAGAGACTAAGAACAACAACAACACGTGTCAAGGGACTGGAGTAAGAGACTAAGACAACAACAACACGTGTCAAGGGACTGGAGTAAGAGACTAAGACAACAACAACACGTGTCAAGGGACTGGAGTAAGAGACTAAGACAACAACAACAAGTGTCAAGGGACTGGAGTAAGAGACTAAGACAACAACAACAAGTGTCAAGGGACTGGAGTAAGAGACTAAGACAACAACAACAAGTGTCAAGGGACTGGAGTAAGAGACTAAGACAACAACAACAAGTGTCAAGGGACTGGAGTAAGAGACTAAGACAACAACAACACGTGTCAAGGGACTGGAGTAAGAGAATAAGACAACAACAAGTGTCAAGGGACTGGAGTAAGAGTCTAAGACACCAACAACAAGTGTCAAGGGACTGGAGTAAGAGACTAAGACAAGAGAAATAATCATGAGAGAAAATAATCTTGAATAAGAGGAGGTATCACACTGAGTGTTGCTTTAAGACTTCCAATTTATTGTCTGGATTCAGTGTTCATGTGTACTCACCTATTTGTGGTTGCAGGGGTCGAGACTCAGCTCCTGGCCACGCCTCTTCGCTGTCCGCTACTGGGTCTCTACTCTCCCTGCTCCATTAGCTTTATCATACCTTGTCTTAAATCTATGTATGGTTCCTGCCTCCACTATATCTTTCTCTATACTATTCCACTTCCTGACTACTCTGTGGCTGAAGAAATGCTTCCTAACATCCCTTTGACTCATCTGAGTCTTCAGCTTCCAGTTGTGTCCCCTTGTTTCTGTGTTCCCTCTCTGGAACATCCTGTCACTATCCACCTTGTCGATTCCCCGCAGTATTTTGTATGTAGTTATCATGTCTCCTCTAACCCTTCTGTGTGTGTGAGTGTGTGTGTATGTGTGTGTTTGTGTGTGTGTGTGTGTGTGTGTGTGTGTGTGTGTGTGTGTGTGTGGTGGTGTGTGTGTGTGTGTGTGTGTGTGTGTGTGTGTGTGTGTGTGTGTGTGTGGGTCTGTCCGTAATTCTTCTGCTCTCTTCTCCGCTGACATTTAAAACAACAGGTATAAGAACACGAATAAAAACAGGTTTAACAGGAAAAAAGGTATAGCAATATTTATAATAGGTATAAAAACAGGTATAATAACAGATATAACAATCAGTATGACTTTTAATTAGTTTTTTATTAAGTTAGGTGATGGATTTCTTTATTAAATGGTCTACTAATGACGCTGTCCAGCTCTCGTCCACTGACCTTCCAGTACACGATCGTCCGTCATATTCACTCTCTTTCTTACTTGCTACTTCCGCTTTCCGATCAACAGTCAGCATAAACTTGTAAGCTATAGGACAGCCAGCATAAATAAATCTTAAAAATCTTCCCTGCAAAACATTCGTCACCAGCGTGACTCAGTGTTTATGGTGACTCGCAGTGTTTAAGGTGACTCTCAGTGATGTTTATGGTGACTCGCAGTGTTTAAGGTGACTCTCAGTGATGTTTATGGTGACTCGCAGTGTTTAAGGTGACTCTCAGTGATGTTTATGGTGCCTCTGTGATGTTTATGGTGAATCTCAGTGATCTTTCTGGTGACTCTCAGTGATGTTTATGGTGACTCAGTGATGTTTCTGGTGCCTCTCATTGATGTTTATGGCGACTCATTGATGTTTATGGTGACTCTCAGTTATGTGTATGGTGACTCCCAATGACGGTTATGATGACTCTTAAACAATGTTTACAGTGACGCTCAGTGATGTTTACAGTGACTGAGCTTTATAGTAACTCCTATGGATTCTTTCCAATATATTTTCCCTCTTTCATAAGGTCTGGTTTAATTTTCGTAGGTATTTCATGTTAATACAACAATACACAATAAACAATACACAACACACAATACTCAGATCTTCATAATACATCGCCAGGATGATTGTTGATTTCGCTAATTAATTCGTTATTGAAAAATACAAGTGATGAATGACTCATTCAGTTGATGATACACTCAATGGCTCTGAAAGAGCATTCACATTTATGAGTGGAAGGTCAGTGGTTCTGTTTCAATATGAGTGCAAATTCATTCAATAAATGTTTCTATGTGAGTGCACTCACTCAATAAATGCTTCGATATTTCTGGATGCAAGGTCACTCACTCAGTTTCAATATTTGAGTGCAAGGTCACCCAAATATTGAGTGACCTTGCACTCAAACATTGAGTGACCTTGAGTACAAGGTCACTTAAGAATATCACTGCCTATCACCGCTGACAGGTCGCTGCTAGGACGGAGGTGACAATTCTGTCGTTAGCAAATAGGGAAAGCGAGCATAGCCTGGCTGCGAGCATAGCCTGGCTGCGAGCATAGCCTGGCTGCGAGCATAGCTTGGCTGCGAGCATAGCTTGGCTGCGAGCATAGCCTGGCTGCGAGCATAGCTTGGCTGCGAGCATAGCTTGGCTGCGAGCATAGCCTGGCTGCGAGCAGCGGCTGCGAGCATAGCTTGGCTGCGAGCATAGCCTGGCTGCGAGCATAGCTGCTGCGCATGCTGGCTGGAGCATAGCATGGCTGCTAGCATAGCCTGGCTGCGAGCATAGCTTGGCTGCGAGCATAGCATGGTCTGCTGAGCATAGCCTGGCTAGCTGAGCATAGCATGGCTGCTAGCATAGCCTGGCTGCGAGCATAGCTTGGCTGCGAGCATAGCTTGGCTGCGAGCATAGCCTGGCTGCGAGCATAGCCTGGCTGCGAGCATAGCTTGGCTGCGAGCATAGCATGGCTGCTAGCATAGCTTGGCTGCGAGCATAGCTTGGCTGCGAGCATAGCTTGGCTGTGAGCATAGCTTGGCTGCGAGCATAGCTTGGCTGCGAGCATAGCCTGGCTGCGAGCATAGCCTGGCTGCGAGCATAGCTTGGCTGCGAGCATAGCCTGGCTGCGAGCATAGCATGGCTGCTAGCATAGCCTTGCTGCGAGCATAGCTTGGCTGCGAGCATAGCTTGGCTGCGAGCATAGCCTGGCTGCGAGCATAGCCTGGCTGCGAGCATAGCCTGGCTGCGAGCATAGCATGGCTGCTAGCATAGCCTGGCTGCGAGCATAGCCTGGCTGCGAGCATAGCTTGGCTGCGAGCATAGCTTGGCTGCGAGCATAGCTTGGCTGCGAGCATAGCTTGGCTGCGAGCATAGCATGGCTGCTAGCATAGCCTGGCTGCGAGCATAGCCTGGCTGCGAGCATAGCTTGGCTGCGAGCATAGCTTGGCTGCGAGCATAGCTTGGCTGCAGCATAGCTGGCTGCGAGCATAGCTGGCTGCGAGCATAGCTTGGCTGCGAGCATAGCCTGGCTGCGAGCATAGCATGGCTGCTAGCATAGCCTGGCTGCGAGCATAGCTTGGCTGCGAGCATAGCATGGCTGCTAGCATAGCCTGGCTGCGAGCATAGCATGGCTGCTAGCATAGCCTGGCTGCGAGCATAGCTTGGCTGCGAGCATAGCTTGGCTGCGAGCATAGCCTGGCTGCGAGCATAGCCTGGCTGCGAGCATAGCTTGGCTGCGAGCATAGCATGGCTGCTAGCATAGCTTGGCTGCGAGCATAGCTTGGCTGCGAGCATAGCTTGGCTGTGAGCATAGCTTGGCTGCGAGCATAGCTTGGCTGCGAGCATAGCTTGGCTGCGAGCATAGCTTGGCTGCGAGCATAGCCTGGCTGCGAGCATAGCCTGGCTGCGAGCATAGCCTGGCTGCGAGCATAGCATGGCTGCTAGCATAGCCTGGCTGCGAGCATAGCCTGGCTGCGAGCATATGGCTGCAGCATAGCCTGGCTGCGAGCATAGCCTGGCTGCGAGCATAGCTGGCTGCGAGCATAGCATGGCTGCGAGCATAGCTGGCTGCGAGCATAGCTTGGCTGCGAGCATAGCAGCTGCTAGCATAGCTGGCTGCGAGCATAGCCTGGCTGCGAGCATAGCTTGGCTGAGCATGGCTGCTGCGAGCATAGCTTGGCTGCGAGCATAGCCAGCTGCGAGCATAGCCTGGCTGCGAGCATAGCTCGCTGAGCATAGCCTGGCTGCGAGCATAGCTGGCTGCAGCATAGCTGGCTGCGAGCATAGCTTGGCTGCGAGCATAGCGCTGAGCATAGGGGGCATAGCTTGGCTGCTAGCATAGCCTGGCTGCGAGCATAGCTGGCTGCGAGCATAGCCTTGGCTGCGAGCATAGCTGGCTGCGAGCATAGCCTGGCTGCGAGCATAGCCTGCTGAGATAGCCTGGCTGCGAGCATAGCTGGCTGCGAGCATAGCTGGCTGCGAGCATAAGCGGCTGCAGACATAGCATGGCTGCAGCATAGCCTGGCTGCGAGCATAGCTTGGCTGCGAGCATGGCTTGGCTCGAGCATACTGGCTGCGAGCATAGCTGGCTGCGAGCATAAAAAAAAAAAAAAAAAAAAAAAAAAAAAAAAAAAAAAAAAAAAAAAAAAAAAAAAAAAAAAGGGGGGGGGGGGGGGGGGGGGGGGGGGGGGGGGGGGGGGGGGGGGGGGGGGGGGGGGGGGGGGGGGGGGGGGGGGGGGGGGGGATAGCTGGCTGCGAGCATAGCTGGCTGCGAGCATAGCTTGGCTGCGAGCATAGCTGGCTGCGAGCATAGCTGGCTGCAGCATAGCCTGGCTGCGAGCATAGCTTGGCTGCGAGCATAGCATGGCTGCTAGCATAGCCTGGCTGCGAGCATAGCTGGCTGCGAGCATAGCTGGCTGCGAGCATAAGCTGGCTGCGAGCATAGCTTGGCTGCGAGCATAGCCTGGCTGCGAGCATAGCCTGGCTAGAACGCCGAGCATAGCCTGGCTGCGAGCATAGCTGGCTGCTGAGCATAGCCTGGCTGCGAGCATAGCTGGCTGACATGAGCTGGCTGGCATAGCTGCGAGCATAGCTGGCTGCGAGGCATAGCCTGGCTGCGAGCATAGCCTGGCTGCGAGCATAGCTTGGCTGAGGCATAGCCTGGCTGCGAGCATAGCTCTGCAGCAACCGCTGCGAGCATAGCTTGGCTGCGAGCATAGCCTGGCTGCGAGCATAGCCTGGCTGCGAGCATATCTTGGCTGCGAGCATAGCCTGGCTGCGAGCATAGCTTGGCTGCGAGCATATCTTGGCTGCGAGCATAGCCTGGCTGCGAGCATAGCCTGGCTGCGAGCATAGCCTGGCTGCGATAGCAAAGAGAGTATAGCATATAGCAGCATTGCCGTTATCAATATAGCATATTACATGATGCCAACGACACGTAAAGCAACGAAACTTTCTGTTGTATCAACGCATCGCTCCAGGAGAGCTTTATCCAAATATAAGTGGATGTAGCTGCATATAAAGCTGTGGATAAAGCTATAAAGCTTTTCATAACTCTAGTTGTTTGTAAAGCTGAACATAAAGCTTAACTTGTTATAACAAGATAACAGTATTTTATTTTCATCTATCCACTACGCTCTCTTCTAACCTCCATGTTCTCTTCTACCCTCCCTGTTCTATTTCTACCCTCCATGTTCTCTTTTACCCTCCATGTTCTCTTCTACCCTCCCTGTTCTATTTCTACCCACCATGTTCTCTTCTACCCTCCATGTTCTCTTCTACCCTCCCTGTTCTATTTCTACCCACCATGTTCTCTTCTTCCCTCCATGTTCTCTTCTACCCTCCCTGTTCTATTTCTACCCACCATGTTCTCTTCTTCCCTCCATGTTCTCTTCTACCCTCCCTGTTCTATTTCTACCCACCATGTTCTCTTCTACACTCCATGTTCTCTTCTACCCTCCCTGTTCTATTTCTACCCACCATGTTCTCTTCTACCCTCCATGTTCTCTTCTACCCTCCCTGTTCTATTTCTACCCTCCATGTTCTCTTCTTCCCTTCATGTTCTCTTCTACTCACCATGTTCTCTTCTACCTTCCATGTTCTACTCACCATGTTCTCTTATACCTACCATGTTCTACTCACCATGTTCTCTTCTACCCAACATGGTCTCTTCTACCCTCCATGTTCTCTTCTACCCTCCATGTTCTCTTTTACCCTCCATGTTCTCTTCTTCCATCCATGTTCTCTTCTACTCACCATGTTCTCTTCTTCCCTTCATGTTCTCTTCTACTCACCATGTTCTCTTCTACCCTCCATGTTTTCTTCTACCCTCCATGTTTTCTTCTACCCACCATGTTCTCTTCTACCCACCATGTTCTTTTCTACTCACTATGTCCTCCTGGAAAGGTCAAGTTGCATGCCACAAAGCTCATGCTGTATGTCACAAAGGATATGTTGCATGTCACAAAAGTCATGCTGCATGTTACAAAGGTCAAGCTGCATGTCACAAAGGTCATGCTGCATGTCACAAAGGTCAAGCTGCATGTCACAAAGGTCAAGCTGCATGTCACAAAGGTCATGCTGCATGTCACAAAGGTCAAGCTGCATGTCACAAAGGTCAAGCTGCATTTCACAAAGGTCAAGCTGCATGTCACAAAGGTCAAGTTGCATGTCACAAAGGTCATGCTGCATGTCACAAAGGTCAAGCTGCATGTCACAAAGGTCATGCTGCATGTCACAAAGGTCAAGCTGCATGTCACAAAGGTCATGCTGCAAGTCACAAAGGTCATGCTGCATGTCACAAAGGTCAAGCTGCATGTCACAAAGGTCATGCTGCATGTCACAAAGGTCATGCTGCATGTCACAAAGGTCATGCTGCATGTCACAAAGGTCATGCTGCATGTCACAATGGGTCTCCCTCCATGTTCTTCACTCTAGACGCTGTCGTACTCTTTGGCATCATTATGATATTATTTATCATGTTAGGGGAGGCGAGGTGAGTGAGTTGCATGTATCAGTGTCATGTTTACACTCTCATGATGAAAGAGATGATCAAGGGATTAATTATAGGCTGCCACAACTATCAATTATAGGCCGACAAAACTGTAATTTTCCTTGAAGTAATTATTAGTTATTCTTTTTTATTCTATGCAGTGTGTGTGTGTGTGTGTGTGTGTGTGTGTGTTAGTTACCATTTTGTCCTAGGCACATGTCGATTAGACACTAGGCCTGTTGTATGTATGTGTGAGTGTGTGTGTGTAAGGAAACACTTCGAAATGTTTCCGCCCCACCGGGAATAGAACCCGGCCCCTCCGTGCGTGAAGCGAGTGTGTGTTAGTTAGTTACCATTTGTCCTAGGCACATGTCTATTAGACACTAGGCCTGTTGTATGTGTGTGTGTGTGTGTGTGTGTGTGTGTGTGTGTGTGTGTGTGTGTGTGTGTGTGTGTATCTTGCCGAATAGGTAAAACTGGTCAATTAGCAAGAACTCATTTAAAATTAAGTCCTTTCTAAAATTTTCTCTTATACGTTTAAAGATATATTTTTTCATTTATGTTAATGTAAAAATTAATAATTTTATACCAGAAGAACCTTAGAAAACTTTCCTAACCTTATTATAACAAGCGCAATTTAATTTAGCCTGATCCAACTAAATACAGTGGACCCCCGAGTTTCGTAAAAACTTCACTCCTGAAGTCTGCTCAAGTGCCATTACCGAACGAATTTACTGCCTTAAGGAAAAATTTCACGTAGGTTAGTCAATTTCAGACCCCCAAAAATACACTTCCACAAGAACTTACAAAATTATACTTACATAATTGCACGATTTCCGGGGTATTCGTTAACCGAGGGTCCACTGTATATTGTTGATAAGTTTACAATAATTTAATAATAAACAAACACAATGAAATATATTTCGTTAGGTTCTGAATATTTTTTGCGAAATTATTGGAAACACAAATTTTCGCTTGCCTTATTCGGCAAGAAGAGCGTTGCTCTTTAAGCCCAAATCAGAAGTTTTTACCTATTCTGCACGACATATATACAATTAAGGAATGACCGTACCACGAACCAGTGATATAGAGGTAACTTTTCCGTCGCTGTTAACACAGAACTGTTCTGGCTACATTAGGAATCACAAACATATGACTGGGAAGGTTAGCAGGAGCCTCAGTGCGACACCTGGAGCCTCTAAACAATGTCACTGAGTCTGAAAAAAAAAAAACTTTTTTCTTCAAGAAATGGAGCAGCCTCGAGCCTGCGATTTAAAATTCATTACGTTGCTGTGACCATCAGGAGAGATGGCCCCGATGATCACCACCATCGTCCACTCTGTCTACTGCACTCTTACTGGTTGCTAGGCCTATGCTGCACTCTTACTGGTTGCTAGGCCTATGCTGCACTGTTACTGGTTGCTAGGCCTATGATGCACGCTATGCATAGTGGATCTAACTAGAACTTTCTGACCATATACAATAATCATTTCGCTTCTTGATCCTTTGATAGATATTTGGATATTTATTTATATATTTTTACGTATCTTTATTATATATATATATATATATATATATATATATATATATATATATATATATATATATATATATATATATATATATATATATATATTACAGAAAAGTTAATCTTTCTAGTATCATTACCAAGAATTTCTACAGACTGGAAATCTGTAGAAATAAGTTGAGTTTGTTTACTTATTTGTTTGTTAACTGAACTCTAAACTTTGTGAATATAGTTGACGATAACAATATTTTTTTTTCATATCTCCTGATGAGGGTTTATCCAGGTATTACTCGTCCTGCGAAGCAGTTATTATGAGGAGTGTGTATCCGTGTTTCAGTTGATTTTATTACCGAGGAACGGACGCTGGTATAAAATAATTTATCATTTGCCTAGGACTGAGTAGGTTCTGGATAGTCCCGTTCCTGGACCGGGTCTGAAAGAGAGAGAGTTATTAGGGCAATATCTGAATTCTCTCATCTCGCACATGGCCGGGCTTCCGGCGGCTACGGCCTCTTCCCCGGATTACAGCGGACAGTCATATGTGTGGAGCCATATTTTGCAAAGTTAAAGACGTAGTGCAAAATATAAGTACAATATATATATATATATATATATATATATATATATATATATATATATATATATATATATATATATATATATATATATATATATATATATATATATATATATAAGAGTAAGACAGAAAGCAGGATAGCAGATGAACAAGGGGCTTTAGGAAAGGTAGGGGTGTGTAGACCAAGTGTTTACAGTGAAACATATAGGTGAACAGTATTTGGATAAGGGTAAAGATGTTTTTGTGGCATTTATGGATTTGGAAAAGGCGTATGATAGGGTAGATAGGGGGCAATGTGGCAGATGTTGCAGGTGTATGGAATAGGAGGAAGGTTACTGAAAGCAGTGAAGAGTTTTTATGAGGATAGTGAGGCTCAGGTTAGAGTGTGTAGGAGGAAGGGGACTATTTCCCAGTAAAAGTGGGCCTTAGACAAGGATGTGTGATGTCACCGTGGTTGTTCAATATATTTATAGATGGGGTTGTAAGAGAAGTGAATGCGAGGGTCTTGGCAAGAGGTGTTGGGCTAAAAGATAAAGAAGCAAATACAAAGTGGGAGTTGTCACAGTTGCTTTTTGCTGATGACACTGTGCTTTTGGGAGATTCTGAAGAGAAGTTGCAGAGGTTGGTGGATGAATTTGGTAGGGTGTGTAAAAGAAGAAAACTGAAAGTGAATATAGGAAAGAGTAAGGTGATGAGGATAACAAAAAGAATAGGTGACGAAAGATTGGATATCAGATTGGAGGAGAGAGTATGGAGGAGGTGAATGTATTCAGATATTTGGGAGTGGACATGTCAGCAGATGGGTCTATGAAGGATGAGGTGAATCATAGAATTGATGAGGGAAAAGGGTGAGTGGAGCACTTCGAGTCTGTGGAGACAAAGAACCTTGTCCATGGAAGTAAAGAGGGGAATGTATGAGAGTATAGTTATACCAACGCTCTTATATGGGTGTGAAGCATGGGTGATGAATGTTGCAACGAGGAGAAGGCTGGAGGCAGTGGAGATGTCATGTCTGAGGTCAATGTGTGGTGTGAATATAATGCAGAGAATTCGGAGTTTGGAAATTAGGAGGAGGTGCGGGATTACCAAAACGATTGTCCAGAGAGCTGAGGAGGGGTTGTTGAGGTGGTTTGGACATGTAGAGAGAATGGAACGAGACAGAGTGACTTCGAGAGTGTATAAATCTGTAGTGGAGGGAAGGCGGGGTAGGGGTCGGCCTAGGAAAGGTTGGAGGGAGGGGTAAAGGAAGTTTTGTGTGCGAGGGGCTTGGACTTCCAGCAAGCATGTGTGAGCGTATTTGATAGGAGTGAATGGAGGCATATGGTTTTAATACTTGACGTGCTGTTGGAGTGTGAGCAAAGTAACATTTATGAAGGGATTCAGGAAAGGCAGGCCGGACTTGAGTTCTGGAGATGGGAAGTACAGTGCCGGCACTCTGAAGGAGGGTGTTAATGTTGCAGTTTTATAACTGTAGTGTAAGCACCCTCTGGCAAGACAGTGATGAGTGAATGATGATGAAAGTTTTCTTTTCGGCCCTGCCTTGGTGGAATCGGCCGATGTGTTAATATATATATATATATATATATATATATATATATATATATATATATATATATATATATATATATATATATATATATATATATATATATATATATATATATATATATATATATATATATCTATATATATAATTTTTTATTAACACATCGGCCGATTCCCACCAAGGCAGGGTGGCTCAAAAAAGAAAAACTTTCATCATCATTCACTCCATCACTGTCTTGCCAGAGGCATGCTTACACTACAGTTATAAAACTGCAACATTAACACCCCTTCTTCAGAGTGGAGACACTGTACTTCCTATCTCCAGGACTCAAGTCCGGCCTGCCGGTTTCCCTGAATCCCTTCATAAATGGTTTAAGGTTGCTGCTTACCATCACCCCCAAGTCCTTCTCGCAATCTGTATGGCTAAGTTCTACGTTATTTAACTTATAGTTCACTGACATCTACGTCTGAATCGATTATCCTACCTATCTTCGTGAGGCAGTGGGTAGAATGAAAGGGGGTAAGGCAGCTGGGATTGATGGGATAAAGATAGAAATGTTAAAAGCAGGTGGGGATATAATTTTGGAGTGGTTGGTGCTATTATTTAATAAATGTATGGAAGAGGGTAAGGTACCTAGGGATTGGCAGAGAGCGTGTATTGTTCCTTTGTATAAAGGCAAAGGGGACAAAAGAGAGTGCAAAAATTATAGGGAATAAGTCTGTTGAGTGTACCTGGTAAAGTGTATGGTAGAGTTATTATTGAAAGAATTAAGAGTAAAACAGAAAGCAGGATAGCAGATGAACAAGGGGCTTTAGGAAAGGTAGGGGTGTGTAGACCAAGTGTTTACAGTGAAACATATAGGTGAACAGTATTTGGATAAGGGTAAAGATGTTTTTGTGGCATTTATGGATTTGGAAAAGGCGTATGATAGGGTAGATAGGGGGCAATGTGGCAGATGTTGCAGGTGTATGGAATAGGAGGAAGGTTACTGAAAGCAGTGAAGAGTTTTTATGAGGATAGTGAGGCTCAGGTTAGAGTGTGTAGGAGGGAAGGGACTATTTCCCAGTAAAAGTGGGCCTTAGACAAGGATGTGTGATGTCACCGTGGTTGTTCAATATATTTATAGATGGGGTTGTAAGAGAAGTGAATGCGAGGGTCTTGGCAAGAGGTGTTGGGCTAAAAGATAAAGAAGCAAATACAAAGTGGGAGTTGTCACAGTTGCTTTTTGCTGATGACACTGTGCTTTTGGGAGATTCTGAAGAGAAGCTGCAGAGGTTGGTGGATGAATTTGGTAGGGTGTGTAAAAGAAGAAAATTGAAAGTGAATATAGGAAAGAGTAAAGTGATGAGGATAACAAAAAGAATAGGTGACGAAAGATTGGATATCAGATTGGAGGGAGAGAGTATGGAGGAGGTGAATGTATTCAGATATTTGGGAGTGGACATGTCGGCGGATGGGTCTATGAAGGATGAGGTGAATCATAGAATTGATGAGGGGAAAAGGGTGAGTGGAGCACTTCGGAGTCTGTGGAGACAAAGAACCTTGTCCATGGAAGTAAAGAGGGAATGTATGAGAGTATAGTTATACCAACGCTCTTATATGGGTGTGAAGCATGGGTGATGAATGTTGCAACGAGGAGAAGGCTGGAGGCAGTGGAGATGTCATGTCTGAGGTCAATGTGTGGTGTGAATATAATGCAGAGAATTCGGAGTTTGGAAATTAGGAGGAGGTGCGGATTACCAAAACGATTGTCCAGAGAGCTGAGGAGGGGTTGTTGAGGTGGTTTGGACATGTAGAGAGAATGGAACGAGACAGAGTGACTTCGAGAGTGTATAAATCTGTAGTGGAGGGAAGGCGGGGTAGGGGTCGGCCTAGGAAAGGTTGGAGGGAGGGGGTAAAGGAAGTTTTGTGTGCGAGGGCTTGGATTTCCAGCAAGCATGTGTGAGCGTATTTGATAGGAGTGAATGGAGGCATATGGTTTTTAATACTTGACGTGCTGTTGGAGTGTGAGCAAAGTAACATTTATGAAGGGATTCAGGGAAACCGGCAGGCCGGACTTGAGTTCTGGAGATGGGAAGTACAGTGCCGGCACTCTGAAGGAGGGTGTAAATGTTGCAGTTTTATAACTGTAGTGTAAAGCACCCTTCTGGCAAGACAGTGATGGAGTGAATGATGATGAAAGTTTTTCTTTTTCGGGCCACCCTGCCTTGGTGGGAATCGGCCGATGTGTTAATAAAAAAATAAAAATTATTTATTTAATTCGGCGTTACACTAAAGCCATCATCAGTAAAATAAATTTATAGGAGAGGATGTTTATATACAAAAGCAGGTCACTTGACAGCAGGCTGGGCTTCAAACACGTATTTACCTAATATATCACTGAATAACAGCCAACAGTGAGTTTTCATTCACCATCACTCGATCTAAGAAGAACCCCCGACATGTATATAACATATATGCAGGTAGGTGCATGTGTATATAATATACATGCAGGTAGGTGCATGAGTATGTAATATACATTCAGTATGGTGTTTAAATATGTTTTAAACTGTGTAGAGAGGTGTAGTCAAGTGAGTGTTCCTACGTCCACTGCTCCAGATAATACGTACAGGAAAACAATACAGTTCAAATGGTCATTGTGTGTGTGTGTACTCACCTATTTGTGGTTGCAAGGGTCGAGTCGCAGCTCCTGGCCCCGCCTGTTCGCTAATCCCTACTAGGCCCACTCTTTCCCTGCTCCAAGAGCTTGATCGTGTATTTACTCACCTAGTTTTGGTTGCAGGGGTCGAGTCATAGCTCCTGTGTGTGTGTGTGTGTGTGTGTGTGTGTGTGTGTGTAAAACATAAGAAGAGTCCGGTGAAACCCTCCTCCATGTATTATGTGACTGTTATGTGCATCACAGACATAATACCTCGCCTGTGTCAGGAGTATGACAGAGGTGCTGGCTGCAACAATCCCTCTCTCTTTCCCAACAAATCCCCTTTTTTGGGGGATAAATATATTGAGATATGTACAGAGTAATACAAACTCAGAACATTAATTTCAACTTCATAATTTACGGCATTTTTTCAGAGCAGAGCCTGAAAGTGCATTCTGTATCCGATCTGAACCTAAACCGAGGCTTTTAATGGAATTTAACCTCGCGTTGACGACCCTCCTCTCATGATCAGATTTTTGTTATTCGGGTTTCGTCTTCCCATCTATTTTGATTTAGACTTTTAGAGATTCAGAGTAAAACGATTTAGAAACTAATGTTAAATTAGTATAGGATGTTGCCAACTAAAATATAGCGACTTCATAAAATGGGGGTTGGACGGTTCTCAGTCGGACACTTCTAGTAGGGAGCTTCATAGATAAAGAAATATCCTAATTTTAATTAATCCTAAGAATTTTGAATAAATGAAAATTATGGAAGTGAGCAAAATAAAAAGCAATGATGTTAGTTTCGCCTCACAATACATAAAAATCGATGGAGCTCCTCGGAGTACAGATGGATCCTTCAACATGATGTCACTGTTATGATGCAGCTCACATGATGTCACTGTTATAATGCAGCTCACATGATGTCACTGTTATAATGCAGCTCACATGATGTCACTGTTATAATGCAGCTCACATGATGTCACTGTTATAATGCAGCTCACATGATGTCACTGTTATGATGCAGCTCACATGATGTCACTGTTATAATGCAGCTCACATGATGTCACTGTTATAATGCAGCTCACATGATGTCACTGTTATAATGCAGCTCACATGATGTCACTGTTATGATGCAGCTCACATAATGTCACTGTTATGATGCACCTCACATGATGTCACTGTTATAATGCAGCTCACATGATGTCACTGTTATAATGCAGCTCACATGATGTCACTGTTATAATGCAGCTCACATGATGTCACTGTTATAATGCAGCTCACATGATGTCACTGTTATAATGCAGCTCACATGATGTCACTGTTATAATGCAGCTCACATGATGTCACTGTTATAATGCAGCTCACATGATGTCACTGTTATAATGCAGCTCACATGATGTCACTGTTATAATGCAGCTCACATGATGTCACTGTTATGATGCAGCTCACATGATGTCACTGTTATAATGCAGCTCACATGATGTCACTGTTATGATGCAGCTCACATGATGTCACTGTTATAATGCAGCTCACATGATGTCACTGTTATGATGCAGCTCACATGATGTCCCTCTTATGATGCAGCTCACATGATGTCACTGTTATGATGCAGCTTACATGATGTCACTGTTATGATGCAGCTTACATGATGTCACTCTTATGATGCAGCTCACATGATGTCGCTGTTATGATGCAGCTCACATGATGTCACTGTTATGATGCAGCTCACATGATGTCACTGTTATAATGCAGCTCACATGATGTCACTGTTATAATGCAGCTCACATGATGTCACTGTTATGATGCAGCTCACATGATGTCCCTCTTATGATGCAGCTCACATGATGTCACTGTTATGATGCAGCTTACATGATGTCACTGTTATGATGCAGCTTACATGATGTCACTGTTATGATGCAGCTCACATGATGTCACTGTTATGATGCAGCTCACATGATGTCACTGTTATGATGCAGCTCACATGATGTCACTGTTATAATGCAGCTCACATGATGTCACTGTTATAATGAAGCTCACATGATGTCACTGTTATGATGCAGCTCACATGATGTCCCTCTTATGATGCAGCTCACATGATGTCACTGTTATGATGCAGCTTACATGATGTCACTGTTATGATGCAGCTTACATGATGTCACTCTTATGATGCAGCTCACATGATGTCGCTGTTATGATGCAGCTCACATGATGTCACTGTTATGATGCAGCTTACATGATGTCACTGTTATAATGCAGCTTACATGATGTCACTGTTATAATGCAGCTCACATGATGTCACTGTTATGATGCAGCTCACACGATGTCACTGTTATGATGCAGCTTACATGATGTCACTGTTATAATGCAGCTCACATGATGTCACTGTTATAATGCAGCTCACATGATGTCCCTCTTATGATGCAGCTCACATGATGTCACTGTTATGATGCAGATTACATGATGTCACTGTTATGATGCAGCTCACATGATGTCACTGTTATGATGCAGCTCACATGATGTCACTGTTATGATGCAGCTCACATGATGTCACTGTTATGATGTCACTGTTATGATGTCACTGTTATGATGCAGCTCACATGATGTCACTGTTATGATGCAGCTAACATGATGTCACTGTTATGATGCAGCTCACATGATGCCACTGTTATGATGCAGCTCACATGATGTCACTGTTATGATGCAGCTTACATGATGTCACTGTTATGATGCAGCTCACATGATGTCACTGTTATGATGCAGCTCACATGATGTCACTGTTATAATGCAGCTCACATGATGTCACTGTTATGATGCAGCTCACATGATGTCACTGTTATGATGCAGCTCACATGATGTCACTGTTATAATGCAGCTCACATGATGTCACTGTTATGATGCAGCTCACATGATGTCACTGTTATGATGCAGCTCACATGATGTCACTGTTATGATGCAGCTTACATGATGTCACTGTTATGATGCAGCTCACATGATGTCACTGTTATGATGCAGCTCACATGATGTCACTGTTATAATGCAGCTCACATGATGTCACTGTTATGATGCAGCTCACATAATGTCACTGTTATGATGCAGCTCACATGATGTCACTGTTATGATGCAGCTCACATGATGTCAGTCTCTGGGATAACTGATCTTAACACCTTTCAATGTAAATCTTATCTCTGAAATATCTCTCCACGACGGTCTTCAAAATGAGTCTTGACTTACACGTTGGTACGGATGTAAACACACGGAGGTTCTCGACTCTAGTCCGAGACTGTCGGTTCATAATATAAGAAAGAAGGAAGGCAGTGTCAGATAATTCAAGTATCACGACGTCTTGTGTTGATATTATGCCGGAGTGTGTCCAGACTCCCACGCATGGGTGGTGGCTCAGTAGTAGCGTTGTCGGGTATGTCTCCTTACACCTGACACTCCTTACACTTGACACTCCTTACACTTGACACTCCTTACACCTGACACTCCTTACACTTGACACTTATTACACTTGACACTCCTTACACCTAATACTCCTTACACTTGACACTCCTTACACTTGACACTCCTTACACCTGACACTTCTTACACCTGACACTCCTTACACTTGACACTCCTTACACCTGACACTCCTTACACCTGACACCCCTTATCATCTAGCAGTGAGCACGTACTTGGCTGTTAGCTGACTAGTAATAATGCTAGAATTACCCACAAAATGTTCGGTAAATGGACACAGATGCAACTAATGTGGCATTATTATTGTGGCAAAGTTTCTCTGTTGTACAATAATATCACACAAGTTGTGATGAAAGAAGAATATGGAGAAAATCATTAGGCAGGATCTGTCTATAGACAAAAACACACACAAAAATAGAACGTTTTCATGCAGTTAATATATTAAACCAACAGTAAATAAATATTTTTTTTAACAAATAAATGAGTTTGAGGTAATCGATGAGATGTCTGGTTAATGGGACTTTAAGGCTGTTGTCTACACGAGGGTTATTTAAGGCTTAAAAATAGCCTCTTCAACTCCATTTAAGAATACTTTAATTACCAAAGTAGGAATTAAAGTCAGCTCTCTCAGCATATGCACGCTGAGAGAAATACACCTATCATTATTTATGTCCTGTGTGCCCAGATGTTTGAATTGGTTGGTTAATGGGGGGGGGTTTAAAGCCTATCGACTACACTAGGGCCATTATGGCTGCACATAACCTCGTCACCACAAGACAAGAATACTTTAATTCCCTGAAAATAGGGATTATAAGAAACTCTTAGCATATATATACGCCGAGATAAATACACATCTTGGTGTATATATCCCTGGTGTGTATACGCCGAGATAAATACACATCTTGGTGTATATATCCCTGGTGTGTATAATTTTATTCTTCAGGAAATATTGCCTCTGTATAATCATGTTTTTTGTACATTTTCCAAACGAAAGACAAACAAACAAACACAAAAAACTCAACGTGTTTATGTCAGCAAAACACACAAACACATATTTATATTACAAATATTCAAGAATGTTTGTACAAGTATTATACACAAACGAATGTTTTAGAAAAAATATATATATATTAAGACAGAGATGGCGGAGTATTAAATAGTTACATGTGAAGATTGTTATAAATGGTAAATCCCTGGAGGTCACGCTGTTGACGCAGACCTCATACAAAGAAACATTATTAAATTACATTTTTCTGGTTAAAAAAATTATATGAAATATGCAGGAGAGACGACAGTGTCGGAAAGACGGGGGAGGAGAGTGAAGGTGAGAGTGAAGGTGATGTTGATGACGATGGTGAATATAATAGTGATAGTGATGGGTAAGGTGATGTTAAAAGTAATGGCTAGGGTGACGGTGAATGTGATGATGATGGTGAACGTGATGGTGTAAGCTTATGAAATGAAATGCAGAATTAACGCAATGTCAAAAAAGAAAAATAGCGGTGGAAATACGTACGAAACTATACTGAAAAAACTGACATGGAGTTTAATGGAGTGATGGAAGCGGACCACTACCTCTACTCTACCTACCACTACCTCTACTCTACCTACCACTACTCACCCACCACCACCCTACTCCACCCACCCACTCCCCACCACCACCCACCTACCCACCACCACCCCCACTCCACCCACCACCACCCCACTCCACCACCACTCACCCCACCTACCCACCACTCTCACTCCCACCCACCACCACCCCACTCTACCCACCACACTCCCACCACCATACCCACTCACCCACCACCACCCACTCCACCCACCACACCCCACTCCCACCCACCACCACCCCACTCCCACCACCACCACCCTCACCCACCACCACCACCACCCCACCCACCACTCACCCCACCCACCACCACACCCCACTCCACCCACCACCACTCTCACCCACCACTCACCCCACCCCACCACCACCACCCCACTCCACCCACCACCACTCCACCCACCACCACCCCACTCCACCCACCACTACTCACCCACCACCACCCCACCCACCCACCACCACTCCACCCACCACTCACCCCACTCACCTACCACTCACCTCTACTAAACCACCACACTCCACCACCACTCACCTCTACCACCCACCACCACTCACCTCACTCCCACCTCACCACTACTCTACCCACCACTACCTCTACTCACCCACCACTCACTCTACCACCACCACCCCCCCACCACCACCACCCCCCACCCACCACCACCACCCACCACCACCTCCACCCACCACCACCCCACTCCACCCACCACCTACCTCCACCCACCACCACCCTCACTCTACCCACCACTACCCCACTCACCCACCCACCACCACTCACCCACCACCACCCCACTCCACCCACCACCACCCCACTCACCCACCACCACTCCACCCACCACTCACCCCACTCCACCCACCACCACTCCTACCCACCACCACCCCACTCCACCCACCACCACCCCACTCCACCCACCACAACCCCACCCACCACCACCCCACTCCCACCCACCACCACCCCACTCCCACCCACCACCACTCCCACCACCACCCCCCACTCCCACCCACCACCACCTACCTCACCACCACCCACCTCACCCACCACCACCCCACCCACCACTCACTCTACCACCACCACCACCTCTGCTCCCACCTACCACTCACCCCACTCTACCCACCACCACCCTCAACTCCCACCTACCACTACCCCTACACCACCCACCACCACCTCACCCACCACCACTCCACCACCACCACCCCACTCCACCCACCACTCACCACCCACCACTCACCCCACTCCACCCACCACCACTCACCCACCACCACCCCACTCACCCACCACCACCCCCACCCCACCCACCACCACCCCACTCCCACCCACCACCACCCCACTCACCCACCACCACCACCACCCACCCACCACCACTCTCACCCACCACCACCCCACTCCCACCCACCACACCCCACCCACCCCACCCCACGCTACCCACCACCACCCCACTCTACCCACCACCACCCACTCACCCACCACCACTCTACCCACCATACCCCACTCCCACCCACCACCACCCCACTCCACCCACCACCACCCCACTCACCCACCACTACCTCTACTCTACCTACCACTACCTCTACTCTGCCTACCACTACCTCTACTCTACCTACCACAACTACTCACGCTACTCCACTCTCACTTACAGGGTTGTGTATTTCAGTGGTTCCACTATCAATTACCACTAGTTGTGCTTCAGGACACTGTGGTGCAGGTGGAGGTGCACTGCTGGATATCCCAAGCAGACTGGGTGTAAACCCAACAGGGTGTGTACACTAGTATTAATAATGGCATTCAACTTCATTGCTTAAGAGGCGCGTGAGTTTCCCTGTCTCCTAATATCATGTTTATTTTTTCCCTATAATATACCTTGTCCATAATTACTATCCCATTTGCTTTGTCTGCTTTCGTAAGGTGAAGTCTGGGATCCTCTACAACAACAATTGTCCTCAAAGATTTGTTAAGTTATACCATGAATTAATGAAAGATCCTGGACTTCACCTTACGAAAACAGACAAAGCAAATGGGATAGTAATTATGGACAAAGTAGATTATAGGAGAGAAATAAGATATTATAAAACATGGGAAGTGATGTGCCCCTTAACCACTGGTTATGAGTGACCGGAGTTGGATTTGAGAGAGAAGTGCCTAACATGGGTCAGCAGACCTGCTGCAGTGTTCCTTAATTCTTATCTTCTACTAGTAGGCCCCGCCTCCTTCACTTCTCCAATATAAAACGTCACATTCTCATGCCTGTGATAACAGTACTTACACTCACACGTACCGAGCGATGGTCACATCAGTCATTACTTCACGCCTCACTGAGGAGTCGAGGCCACGACGAAAATGATTCTGGCGACGCTCCTGATGACCAACCTGCAGGTGAAATTATTCAACCTCCTGAATACTATAAGGACTCTTACATCGCCGTCTGCTTTAACGTTGACGAAGCTGACAACATCTTCACCGCCTCGCCTTTAAATGTTCTCATGGGCCAAGCAATCGGTGATCGTAAAGAAGTTTGATCGCGACGTCAGCAGCCAGTGAAATGACGACTTGAAACGATCCACCGAAGATCAAAATGACTGGGCCAGTGTCGACTCCATCACAAAATATCCAGCTGCCAGCTCCGTGATTAAGGTCACCTTCGCAGCAATTTTCATGGTATCTCAGGCACTCAGTGAAGGTCTACGCATCTCATATTATCATATTAACTCTAGGAACATAGAACCTGAGAGATTCTACCCCATCACCCCATCTTGAAATTGCTGTGCATATATCCACCTCGACAAAGACTCTTTTGAAGGAAAAGAAATACTACTCCATAAGACTGCCTCTCCACCTCTCTACCAACGTCTCAACTGCAAGAGTGATCATAACACTCTTGCAGCCAAGTGCTCTTTCAGGAATGAAAGCGCCACTAAGAAAAAGCTCGTGGCAATCACAAGACTTCAAGGTATCACTCAAAAATTTCTCCAAGTTACCCAACAGTCTACTTCTGTTACCATCTTTATTCTAACAGTCCCAGACGACTCTCCAACCAAGATCATGCACTGCATGATGCATGCTTACATGAAGAACGCCGCCTCCCTGGAACCTTCAACTCACAATCAATGAACTCCTCCGCCTCTATAACCTTCCCAGCTTCAAGTTTCTTGACACTGCACCATTAGAAGACATATTGAAAATCTTCTCCAACATAGGAGGCATCACCATCCCCTCTAATCTCCCAGACACAGCCGCCCACGCCACCCAATGACCCACCTGCTGTCAAAGCCACCTCTGACCAACCTGCTGCCAAAGCCACCTCTGACCCGCCTGCTGTCAAAGCCACCCCTGACCTACCTGCTCCCAAAGCCACCCCTCCATATCCACTGTTACTCCACCCGAAGATCAAGACTCTGAGAGTTCTGACGAATAAATTGAAGTCGACAACCACACCCTCAGGCGTAACCTGGAAAAATCTTCGACACGTCATTACACCTGCGAACAAGAACACCATGTTCCACAGAGAACTTCACTCTCGACCTGTAATGAAACTGTCAAATTAATTCTGTTGCCCTATACAAGTTCACACCAAAGAAAGTCCAAAATTTTGTGAAACATTTCATCAATGACTTCGACAACTACGCAACAATCATATATCTACCAAACGAAGCATATAGAAAATTAAAAAAAATAGGTCATTCTAACTTTCACAGTAAATCGACCTTCACCAAGCACTCTGCTGCTGGGTTAAGCCCTGGCTCTGTTTCCACGACTGAAGACACTCCTTTTCAGTTCTATTTTTCGCCTATTCCTACTTCCCCACTATTACGCAGTGTATTGTAGATCTAGATTATTGTATAAAAAACGGTCCATATATAAGTCTATATCATAGGTTAGTTTTTTGGTTTAATTGCTCTCATGTTTACCTGTAAGGCCCTAGTGTGCAGAGGCCTGTTTAAGTTTTGGGAGAGTCCTCGTAGTGTTTTTACTTGCTGGTAGACAGACCGGTAGAAGGAAGGGGGGGGTCATACATGAGCTAATGTGAGTGAGTAAAGGTGTGTGGTAATGGTGAATTTAGAATATTGTAGGTTGTATATGTTGCTTTGCTATTAATATATTATATTTTTGTATAGGTGGGTTTTTGTGCCCTTCCTTATAATAAATTTAATATTGACTAATTAACGTTCCACATTTAATGTGAGACCCGGAAAACATTATTTAGGTACCTCATAGCTCAGTGCAACGGAGATCACCTCACCTTATGAGAACCAGAAAACATTATTTAGGTACAAGCTGGCTCTAGTGATTTCTTTTTATATTTTAAATAATATACATGCCCTTAGACATGGCAGGTTGTTTACCCCCTAGAAGCCAGGACTTTTATTTACGTACGTTACTCAGTCAAAAGCGTAACACCCATCTCTGTTTACCTGAGAGCATACATACATACATACTCTGATAGCATTACTCATGCTTGAGGACTGCTATGAGATCACTCCATGCTGGACTTGCTTCTCCTTTACCCACATTGCCAATGACTGTTCCCTCAAGAATAAGAAACTCTGTTTCATCTGCAGTGTTGACGGCCACACATTCTGAATATCCCAAAACTGATCAACCTGAAGTGCCTAAACTTTAAAGGCGACCACCCCGACCTTCCTGCTGAAGATACTCATTAAGAAACTCTCCGAATCTCAGAATTAACATCAGACCTCCAATGAAGCAACACACGCTGCTGTTACACGTCTCCAGGCTGACACCTTAAAAATACATCAAGCTGCCCAACAACCCACCTTCTCTGCCTCGAATGCTGCGGACACAGACCGGGCCGCAGGGGCGTTGACCCCTGGAACTCTCTCCAGGTATACTCCAGGTACACTTAATCCGTCGTTCTGAACGGAATTACCAAGGAAATCCTCACTTGACTCGTATTGTCCCACCTAAAAAACTGCCTCCAACCAGGAACGTTCAATAAAGTTGCTAACGCTATCCTTAGGTTCAATAATCTCCCAGAAATAAAGTTCCTCGAAGTCAGCTCTGCAAGAAAGTTCAGTCATCAACCACCACTTATCTGGTGTACATATCCCAGAACCATCTGCGCCTATGGACAGCGATGTACATATTCCTGAAGCAACCAAACCCACTACTACACCTGCCAGCTTTTCACCCACTACAGGCCCTTCAGTCCCAAGACTATAAAAACACCACGTCGGTCTTCCCTGCACCCACTGCTGACACCTCACTCTCAAAAACGCAAGACGAAGTTGCTGAAACCATCGCTAGCAGTTAAGAGGAATAAAAGAAGTCGTCATCGCTACCACAGAGACCAAAAAAGTTGATGATCATGTTCCCATGATGCTTTTACACCCCACCTTCAGATAGTATCCCCATGTACTCCATGGAGCTATAACATAAGATTATGCAACGATACGGGAAAATTCGGTTGCGGCCCTCCCTGCATCGTCTCAACTAACCAAGTACTTGAATTCGCTAAAAGACACATCAACGAGAATGTCATCCCCTCAGACTTGTTACCATCTTCACAAAAAATGCTTTTGAAGACTCAAGACTGGATCCTTAACCATAAATTCACCCTAAGATTCCAGATCAAGACTTCTGCCAGCTGACATATCTTCCCGAGCTCCAGCGCTTGTCTCCCTGTTATTACCATCACCGTCTACCTACCGCATCACACAGCGAGTGCTAGGTACCAGGCAGCGAGTGCCAGACACCAGGCAGTGAGTGCCAGGGACCAAGCAGCGAGTGCCAAGACCAAGTAGCGAGTGCCATGCACCACGCAGCGAGTGCCAGGCACCAGACAGCGAGTGTCAAGACCAGGTAGCGAGTGCCATGCACCAGGCAGCGAGTGCTATGGACCAGGCAGCGAGTGCCAAGACCAGGTACAGAGTGCTATGCACCACGTAGAGAGAGCTAGGTACCGGGCAACGAATGTTAGGCACCAGACAGCGAGTGCCATGCACCAGGCAGCGAGTGCCATGCACCAGACATCGAGTGCCAGGCACCAGACAGCGAGTGCCATGCATCAAGAAGCGAGTACCAGGCAACGAGTGCCAGGCACCAGGCATCAAGTACCAGGCACCAGGCAACGAGTGGTCCTTTTCCCAAAACATGTCATCTCCGCGGGCAACAAGTGCATGTAATGAAGCCGGGTGTGTCACTGCCTCATTTCCATCCACTCCCCAGTTGGGAACATGAACGAGGGATTTTGGGAAGCCGATAATTGGACACTCAACCTGAGCGTCCAGGTAATGTGCGGGTGTCGTGCTGCAGCCAGCAGCCTCATACACACTAGTATACTCACTCCTACCATATACTCCATAATAAAATTGACTTTTGGAGAGAGAGAGAGAGAGAGAGAGAGACAGAGAGAGAGAGAGAGAGAGAGAGAGAGAGAGAGAGAGAGAGAGAGAGAGAGAGAGAGAGAGAGAGAGAGAGAGAGAGAGAGAGAGAGAAGAGCATACGTACAGGGATGCACATATACCAGTGACATAGTGGTACCATTTTCGAGATTTGTTTTTCACAGCTCTTAATCCGGACTGAGCCCTAGCTTCTTTGCTTGCTTTTCAGCCAGGCTGTTGCTGTCGGCAACTTGCTGGCTTGCAAATTCATCACAGCCTGGTTGAACTGGTACTCGGCTGAGGTAGTGATTCAGTTTCATCTTGAAAAACGTTTTCACCTGTCCTGCCGACAGTTCTGCTGTCTGCTGGTACCAGGTATAAGAAACAGTTTCTTATTGTACCTATGGGACCCCTGCTTCTCAATGGATTTATTTTACATTTCTTACGATATTTCTCACTCATGTAAGTAGTTATGGCAGTGTGTAGGTTTGAGAGCTGACCCTCCAGTATCTTCCAGCGACCCTCCAGTATCTTCCAGCGACCCTCCATTATCTTCCAGCGACCCTCCAGTATCTTCCAGCGACCCTCCAGTATCTTCCAGCGACCCTCCAGTATCTTCCAGCGACCCTCCAGTATCTTCCAGCGACCCTCCAGTATCTTCCAGCGACCCTCCAGTATCTTCCAGCGACCCTCCAGTATCTTCCAGCGACCCTCCAGTATCTTCCAGCGACCCTCCAGTATCTTCCAGCGACCCTCCAGTATCTTCCAGCGACCCTCCAGTATCATCCAGCGACCCTCCAGTATCTTCCAGCGACCCTCCAGTATCTTCCAGCGACCCTCCAGCATCTTCCAGCGACCCTCCAGTATCTTCCAGCGACCCTCCAGTATCTTCCAGCGACACTCCAGTATCTTCCAGCGACCCTCCAGTATCTTCCAGCGACCCTCCAGTATCTTCCAGCGACCCTCCAGTATCTTCCAGCGACCCTCCAGTATCTTCCAGCGACCCTCCAGTATCTTCCAGCGACCCTCCAGTATCTTCCAGCGACCCTCCAGTATCTTCCAGCTGGCCTGCCAGTATCTTCCAGCGACCCTCCAGTATCCTCCAGCGACTCTCCAGTATCTTCCAGCGACCCTCCAGTATCTTCCAGCGACCCTCCAGTATCTTCAAGCTGGCCTGCCAGTATCTTCCAGCGACCCTCCAGTATCTTAAAGCGACCCTCCAGTATATTCCAGCGATAGATTATGAGATGTATCTCTTCTCACCGCTGCAAGTGCTTGAGACGTTTACAGAAGTTTAAATGTCATATTAACTCTATACGGCAGAAAACAATCTCGGTACACTGTACAGTTTACACACACACACACACACACACACACACACACACACACACACACACACACACACACACACACACACACACACACACACACACACACACACACACACACACACACACACACACACACACACCACACACACACACACACACACACACACACACACACACACACACACACGCACACATACACACACACACACACACACACACACACACACACACACACACACACACACACACACACACACACACACACACACACACAGCACACACACACACACACACACACACGCACACATACACACACACACATGCCATACCCAATGATTCCACCCACCTCAGTACAAACTCCACCTTCACACCAACCACCCATAGTTCCCCATCAGATCTCCCACTTTCCCAACCCCAACATACCCCCCAGACTACGGTTTTAGAAAAGAAGTTAAAGGTTTGGTATACAAATGCAGATGGTATAACAAATAAATGTGAGGAGTGGCATGAAAGAATAAAGGAGACATCCCCAGACATAATAGCACTCACAGAAACGAAACTCACCAGGATGATAACAGATGCAATCTTCCCACCCGGATATCAAATCCTCAGGAAAGATAGAGGGAGCAGAGGGGGAGGAGGAGTTGCACTGCTCATTAAGAACAGGTGGGGATTTGGGGGGTGGAAGGAATGGGTGGGAAAGGGGAAAGGATTTAAAATAGGAAAAAATTTGTCTGAGGGCCATAAGGGTAATTGCTGTAATGTCAACCCGCCACAGAACTGCAGGAGGGCCCAAAAGAAAAATACGAGAGAGCAACAGAGCAATGGTGACACACCAGCCGAGGTGGCCCGGGGAAAAGCCCACAAGGGGGGAGCAAAGTTCTAGTTATGGGTGATTTCAATCACAAAGAGAAATTTATTGGGGGGGAAACCC
>WNWK01019600.1:0-37440 GCA_009830355.1 Cherax destructor
GTGCTGATTTTAACTCGGCTTCAGGGCTGAATGAGTGCCCAAAAGGTAATGGGGAGGGTTGTAGATCGATGTTACTATGACATTCAGTGATCTTCAGTGTATCAAGACACTGGAGGGTTAAGAAATGTTGAGGAAAAGAGAGTTGAAGGTGGCAGCTGAGCCATGTGCTTTGGGAAAGGCTGATTATATGTTTAGGAGTGGAGACCTGTATATTATATGTATATACTTCTTAATATAGCTCTATTTTTATAATGTTGGTTTAAATAACCTTTAGGAGGAATGTGAAAGGACCAATAAGTTTCAGATGCAGCAGCTAAACCTGAGTAAGTATCTTTTAGCCTAATAATGTCCTCCTTTTACCCTAAGACCTTTTAAGTAAATACCCTATGCTAGTACATGTAGAACCTTGATGATAAATAAGGGAAAATAACATAACATGGGGGCCTTAACCGGGAGAGTTATTTGACTGTTAAAATAACTCAAAACATTCTTTGAGATGTACTGGTATGAGATAGGGTTATGAGTCACATGTTTTGGTAGGATAAAATTTACCTTGTAAAATTTACCTTGTAAAAAATACCTTGGTGGTGTCAGTGGAAGGTTCATGTATTAGTTTACAGGTTGTTTTCTCCAGAGTGGGGATTAAAGTTGAGTAACACATTTTGTTTGTGGTTATGGTAGAGTGCCATGTGAAGTTTTTCCATTGAACTTGTGTTATTTTTAAGTACCTGTGTAAAGACCTTGTCCATTGATGCTGTGCAGGAATTTAAGGGTAAATATGTCAGAAGCTGAATCTTTAGAATTTTCTGGCTTCAGTGAGGAGGTAAATAATTCATCAGTAAACATGTCTGTTAACAGTGAACAGGAGGAATCACCTCCTCCAGGTGATAAGGAAGCGATGATGAAACTTGAGATAGCTTTGATAGCAGCTAGGACAAAATTCTTAGAAACTCAGGAGAGAGTAAGTCAAGGGTTAAGAGGGTTAGACCAAGGGCCTGAGCAGTACTTTAACCTAACTAAAGCTGCAAATTTTGTCCCTAAGTTTACAGAGAATGACCCAGACAGATATTTTTCCTTTTTTGAGAAGACTGCAAAGGAGCAAAGATGGCCCAAACAGCAATGGGCTACCCTAGTTCGCACACAGCTTGTAGGCAAAGGTTTTCAGAGAGTAGAGACTCTGGAAGAAGGAGAATTTTACTGTTTTTCATATACAGTAGGGCCCCACTTTATGGCGTTGTGCTAATATGGACATTTTAAATTATGACCAAAACTCACTATACGGCTCCCCCCACCTGTCTTTCTAATACGTTCACCATGCCCCACCCAGTTTGTTTACATTCTCCATGAGCACATCTCTCTATTATGTCTGGAAACTTTCCAAAATTTCAAGTGTTTTAAGGTTATTGCATAGTTTATATGTACAGTAGAACATAATTTAACATGGTTTTTGTATTGCACGATTTGGTTATAGCACGACTGAAGAATGGCAGCATATTTTTGTTTAACACTTCGTAAAATTAGTTTAACACGGTTGTGGGAAGGGAAAAAAAATTGAGCGTGCTGTCACCCACCGGATGGGATGGTCTGTGGGTTACACCACTGAGTAAATGGGAGAGACCTACTGCCATTCCCCCACCCTCAGCCACCCACACCACCCTCCCAGCCTTCAGTTTGGTTCATACGTTTGTAGGACGACACTCGGGAAGCTCGCTGTGTTTCTTTACATACTTACTGACTTGACTGAATGACTTACTGACTTGACTGAATGACTTACTGACTTGACTGAATGACTTACTGACTTGACTGAATGACTTACTGACTTGACTGAATGGTCTAGACCAGCTGATGATGCCTTACCATCAGCTGTATAATGTACTGCAGGGTAAAAGAGCCCTGAGAACTATTACAGAATTTATGCACACTCCCATACAACCATCGACTTTAGTACCAGAACCTCTACCATCCACTTCTGCCGACAACCAACAACCATCCACCTTAGCCCAGTAGGGCCACACCATGCATATCCACTCTCTTTGCAATCATCCACAAACACCATTACCCACAATTTAAGGTAAGAAATACTATTATTTCTATTGCATTTGTAGTCTTAAGCAGTAATATATCACGGCAATGAACTACAATTACATATGCACTTTTATTTTTGTAAGATCTGTTGCTCTAAAAAAAAAGTTGTTTGGCTTTTTGGGGGCTCCCAGGAAAGTAACCCTATTTTTCCAATAAGTTATTCAGTTTGTCTAACACGATTTTGACTACCACAGCATTTTCAGGAATGTAACTACCGTGTTAAACGATGGTCTACTGTACTCTGATAATTAAACTTATGTGTACCTGTACCTAAATATGCTTACACACTGTGCTGGCGTGCAGGTACACATTAAAATCACTAAGAGTCTCTCTACTCTTGAAGACGCCATATTAATAATAATAATAATAACCTCTTGGGCGCATTAAATGTCGTATACTACGTTAACCCTTAAACTGTCCAAAAGTAGATCTATGTTCACGTGCGTAGCGCTTCGACCTTTATTTTTTCCATTTGAAAGCATGTAAAAAAAACATAGATCTACGTTCGGAGCACTATGCACGTAAACGTAGATCTACATTTGGACAGTTTAAGGGTTAATATAGACATTTCCATTAATCCATCTATGATATTTTTTTCAAAATTATATAAGAAACATGTTACATAACACAAACATGATACATGCACCTACAGTATAAAAATTGATATAAATATGAGATGTTTACCAAGCGGTTTGTAGGAGTGTCAGAAGAATTATGTTTTCTCTAGCCCAACACCAGTTACTGGGGGATAACTGTAGAAAAATATTCCTTTCGTATGCCTTCACTCTATCTATAGCTATTCATGATCCTTGTGGGGTTAGCACTTCTTTTTTATTATTATAATAATAATAATATCGTTCACTCTAAACATGGTGTGTTGAATGAGAATGGGAGTGTTGCTGTTTATTTATTATTCTGTACAGTGGACCCCTGGAAATAGGCTGGTCTGATTATCGGCCGGCTCGAAAATCGATCGCTTTATTCAGCCAAATTTTTGCCCGATTATCGGCCCGCGTCCCAGACCTGTCCGCCTGCCCCGTGCTTGCGCGCCTTGCTGCACAGGCGTCGTGAGTCAGTCTAGCTTTGTTTACACTTGAGTGAACAATACCCAGCGCGCTCATTCAAGCATGTCACAATAATCTTATTGTGTTTATTGCTTGTTTAGTGACTGTCACTGTGAAATAAGTCACCATGGGTCCAAAGAAGCTTCCTAGTGGCACCCCTGTGGCTAAGAAAGTGAGGAACACCATCGAAGTGAAGAAGGAGATAGTTGAAAAATATGAGAGTGGCGTACGTGTGGGGGAACTTGCCAGGATGTACAACAAAAACAAATCAAATATCACCTCTATCCTGGCAAAGAGAAAAGAAATTAAGGAAGCTGATGTTGCAAAAGGTGTTAACATGTTTGCCAAAAACAGATCAAAAGCAGTGGATGAGGTTGAGAAGTTGTTGGTGGTGTGGATCAATGAAAAACAGATAGCGGGTGATAGTGTTTCTATGGCGATAATTTGTGAAAAGGAAAGGCAGTTGCATGCAGATCTTGTCAAGACAATGCCTGGAACCAGTGCTGATGCGAGTGATTTTAAAGCCAGCAAAGGCTGGTTTGACAGATTTAGGAAACGTAGTGGCATATACAGTGTTGTAAGGCATGGTGAGGCAGCCAGTTCAGACAAACGTGCTGCTGAAAAGTTTGTCAGTGAATTTAAAAGGTACATAGAGGCTGAACAATTCAAACCCCAACAAATATTTAATTGTGATGAAACAGGCCTCTTTTGGAAGAAAATGCCAAAGAGGACCTACATTACTCAGGAGGAAAAGGCACTGCCAGGACACAAGCCTATGAAAGACAGGCTAACTCTCATGATGTGTGCTAATGCCAGTGGTGATTTTAACCCTTTCAGGGTCCAAGACCATTTTTGGAAGGGGTGCGCCAGTGTCCAAGAATTTTTTTTTTTATGAAATGGTAGAGAATTGACAAAATTATGCTCTCGCAAATTTTGATGTGTCAGCGATATTTACGCATCGGCGATTTTGCCGACTTTGACTCCCATTTTAGGTAAATTACATTATTCCAGTCGACCAAATTCTTAGCTATTTCACTAGTATTACTTCTATTCTATCGATTGAGCACAAGAAATCGCCCAGTCAACTATCTGAACTTCAAAATAAAGTGATTGGAAATTGGTAATTTAGCCAATTTAACTCAAAGTTCAAAATATTCCAATTTCAAAATAGGGTGCAGAATAAACAATGCAGGCATTCCTGGCACTAAACTAACATTTCCTCTGTTCATTAGTTACGTTTTCAGTCTTTACAAATGAATTCCATTTTTATTTTTTATTCACATATTGAATTTTTATTCAAACCAAAAAATGGAAGATTTACTGTTATGCAATATTATAATATTTGTACAAATAATATCACCACATTTGTGAACGTATATTAGGCCCACCAGCTGGCGAGTATTAGACGTGTGAGGTCATTTGTTTACTCTTGAACATCGGCAAAAAATTAACATTTCCGCTACTTTTAGCTCAGTTTCAAGCCATTTCCAATACTAAAACCAATCAAAATCATCTCTATATCTGTAATATATCTTCCATTCTATCAAATGAGACCAAGAAATCACAAATATAACTATAAAAAGTATACGAAAAAACACTGCAAAGTTGCTGTTTTAATCAAAAATTACGGTTTCAGTTTTTTTTCTCTCATTATGCACTGTATGCTGCAGGATTTGTTTTATGTGGTGCACACTTACCACATAGATGTATTCTCTCATATCTAGGCCCAAATTTACTGCTCAGAGCTTATCTGAGTGAGCTGAGCTCATGACGTAGAACTACGGTTTGGACCCAGAACTCAAAGCCATAGAACTACGGCACGGACCCTGAAAGGTTTAAAGTGAAGCCTTTACTGGTATATCACGCAGAAAATCCCAGAGCCTTCAAGAAACACAATGTTAACAAGAATAAATTGAGTGTGTATTGGAAGGCTAACACCAAGGCATGGGTCACTAAGGACATTTTCGTAGAATGGTTCACTGGAGTGTTTGGCCCTAGTGTGAAGAAATACCTCCTGGAAAAGAAATTACCACTCAAGTGCCTCCTGGTACTGGACAATGCTCCTGCTCATCCTCACAACTTGGGAGACTATTTGTCTAATGAGTTCAGTTTCATCACAGTGAAGTTCTTGCCTCCTAATACCACTCCTCTCCTCCAGCCCATGGACCAGCAGGTTATTTCCAACTTAAAAAACTCTACACAAAAGCAGTGTTTGAAAAGTGCTTTCAAGTGACCTCGGACACTGAGTTGACCCTAAGAGAGTTCTGGAAAGATCACTTCAATATCGTCCATTGCATAGGCCTTATAAGTAAGGCTTGGCAGGGAGTGACTTCCAGGACTTTGAACTCTGCTTGGAGACCACTGTGGCTGGATTGTGTTGAAAAGAGGGATTTTGAAGGATTTGAGGCTGACCCTGACCTTGATGACCCTGTGCCTGTTGTGGAAGATATTGTGGCAGTGGGGAACAGCCTGGGGTTGGAGGTGAGTGGAGAGGATTTAGAAGAGTTGGTGGAGGACCACAGGGTAGACCTAACCACTGAAGAGCTGAAAGAGCTTCATCAGGAACAGCATCAGATGACAGAAGAGGAAATTGATTCACAGGAGGATGGACAGGGTGAGGTAGTAACTTCTTCAGAGATTTAGGAAATGTGTTCTATGTGGACTAAGTTGCAGACATTTGTTGAAAAACACCACCCTGAGCAAGCTGAAATAAGCCATCTCTACAACCAGTTCAGTGACAGAGCCATGTTGCACTTTAGGAAAATGTTAGAGTCGCCAGAAACAGAGCACTCTGGACAGTTACTTTTCGAGGCAGGGGTCCAGTGACTCTCAAGCTGGTCCTAGTGGCATTAAAAGAAAAAGAAGGGAAGTAACCCCAGATAAGAACTTGTTACCTGAAGTCCTTATGGAGGAGGATTTCCCTTCCAAACACTAACCCCTCACCCTGTCCTCCTCCCTATCTTCCAGATGCCAGCAACTCTCTTCAATAAAGGTAAGTAAATGTTATTTATTATTCTGTTAATTATTATTTATTATGTACAGTGGACCCCCGGTTTACGATAGTCTCCAAAGGTTCAGAAATCAGCCAGTTCGATTTTAGGCCTAGCTCCTGAAACGGATTATGGCCTATTTCCGGGGGTCCACTGTACTAACTTGTACAACTTGTACACAATGTAAGAGTATTTGTATTGTGATTTAATTATTATTATAAAAAAAAAATTGCGAGGTAAACGTTTCACAGACTCTTACAAACATACATGAATGAACTAAATAACAAAAAAAAAAAAAAGGCACAATACCGTGACTGGAACAATACACACACAACCCGCACATATATAAAAGAGAGGAGCTTAAGACGACGTTTCGGTCCGACTTGGACCATTTACAAAGTCACACTAACTTTGTAAATGGTCCAAGTCGACCAAACGTCGTCGTAAGCTCCTCTTTTTTTTTTTTTTATATGTGCGGGTTGTGTGTGTATGTGAATGAACTAAAATTGGACACATTAATATGCATTTATTTCGTCTGACCGAGTGATCGTCCACCACCCGTTCAGTTTGTTTTTACACTGAACTCTGTGTATCTGGTTCTCTTTCGTTTACTCTTTCGTTAACTATTTGGCTCTCGTTGACGATGGCGTCTAAGCTTAGTTGTGATAAAAAGAAGAGTCCTAAGCCTCTTACTTTAAGTGCCAAGTTAGAAATGATTAAACTTAGTGAACAAGGTATGTCAATGGCTGAGATAGCACGTAAGCTTGGTTTGGCTCATCAAACAATTAGTAAAGTTGTGAACAATAAGGAAAAAGTGTTGCAGGAAATTAAAAGTGCTACACCAGTGACCACTAAAGTTATAAGAAAACGTGATAAAATTATTGCAGACATGGAAAAACTTTTAATTGTGTGGATTGATGATCAGACTAGTCACAATGTGCCTTTAAGCTGGGCCATTATCCAGTCCAAGGCATTAAGTCTCTTCAATTCTATGAAGGCTGAGAGAGGTGAGGAAGTGGCTGAAGATAAATTCGCAGCTAGCAGAGGCTGGTTTAATAGGTTTAAGGAAAGAATTCAACTTCACAACATCAGAATGCAGGGAGAAGCTGGTGGATATAACAAGCAACAGAATTTTAATGTGGATGAAACTGCATTATTTTTAAGAAGATGCCATCTAGGACATTTATTGCTAAGGAAGAGAAGTCAATGCCTGGCTTCAAAGCTGCAAAAGACAGCTCTAAATGGTATGTACAAGGAGATAAATGTTGCATTTATACCTGCAAACACAACTTCACTACTGCAGCCGATGGACCAAGGTGTAATTGCAACCTTTAAATCTTATTACCTAAGAAGAACTTTCATTAAGGCTGTAAATTTCCTAGACAATGATAAAATGCCTGGGCCGAAACAAAATAAATTAAAAACCTTTCGGAAAGGTTTCACAATTTTGGATGATATTAAAAATATTAGAGATGCATGGAATGAAGCTAAAGAAACTACACTCAAAGGTGTTTGGAAGAATCTAATTCCTGAACTTACGGACGATTTTGAAGGCTTTGAGAATCCAGTGGAGGAAGTGACTGTATATGTTGTGGATATGGCAAGGGAATTAGAATTAGAAGTTGAGCCTGAGGATGTGGAAGAATTGCTTCTCTCTCATGATGAGGCTCTGACAGACCAAGATCTTCTTCTGATTGAAGAACAAAGAAAGAAATTTCATGAAGAGGAGATCCATCCTGATGATAGTCCTGTTGCCATTAAAAAAATGAAATCCCACAATTTGGAAGAAGCTATCAACAATATAGAAATAGCAATGGCAATTTTTGAAAAGATTGATCCAAATTTCGAATGAAGTTCAACAGTGAATGCATCCCTTTTCCATGGTGTTACATGCTATAAAAAAATTTAAGGGAAAGGAAAAAAAAATCCATGAAGCAAAGTTCAATGCTTTCCTACTTAAAAAAAGTATCATGGCAACCTTCAACATCAACAGCTAGCCTTGAACAGCCTTCAACATCAACAGCTAGCCTTGAACAGCCTTCAGCATCAACAGCCTTCAACATCAACACCTAGCCTTGAACAGCCTTCAACAGCTAGTCTTGAACAGCCTTCAACATCAACAGCTAGCCTTGAACAGCATTCAGCATCAACAGCTAGCCTTGAACAGCCTTCAGCATCAACAGCTAGCCTTGAACAGCCTTCAACATCAACAGCTAGCCTTGAACAGCCTTCATCATCAACAGCTAGCCTTGAACAGCCTTCAGCATCAACAGCTAGCCTTCAACATCAACAGCTAGCCTTGAACAGCCTTCAGCATCAACAGCTAGCCTTGAACAGCCTTCAGCATCAACAGCTAGCCTTGAACAGCCTTCAGCATCAACAGCTAGCCTTGAACAGCCTTCAGCATCAACAGCTAGCCTTGAACAGTCTTCAGCATCAACAGCTAGCCTTGAACAGCCTTCAGCATCAACAGCTAGCCTTGAACAGCCTTCAACAGCTAGCCTTGAACAGCCTTCAGCATCAACAGCTAGCCTTGAACAGCCTTCAGCATCAACAGCTAGCCTTCAACAGCCTTCAGCATCAACAGCTAGCCTTCAACAGCCTTCAGCATCAACAGCTAGCCTTCAACAGCCTTCAGCATCAACAGCTAGCCTTCAACAGCCTTCAACATCAACAGCTAGCCTTCAACAGCCTTCAGCATCAACAGCAACACACACTCCTTCAAGAGCTTCACACAAGTCTCCAAAACGAATAAAATTAGTTGAAGAATCAGAGGATGATGGTGTGCCATCTCTTGATTTTATTCAATAAATACACTGCCACTCACTTCTCATACTGTGTATGTATTTTACTTTTTATTGTGTTTTTTAATGCCTAGTTGTATTGCTAACTTAATATATGTTAGTGTAAACTTGTTAGCTAGCATTTATATGCATTTATAGAAGAAGAAAGAAGAAGAAGGGTGTTCCACTATACGGCAGTTTCCGCTTTACAATGGTAGCCTGGAACCTAACCTGCATCTTTTTAAAATAAATATGAATAGTATTTTATTAAAAACATGCTATGTAAGTGCGCACTCTGAGCAGTGTGTCTGTAGTCTGCCCGAAATGCCCTGGCATATTAGTGGCTTTCTTTGTACTTAACAACACTATAAAATGTAAATCACACATTGTAACCTTTGAAAAGAAATCAAATTTGTTTGTTTAATATTGACATTTATAAAAAATAAAGACTTCAAATAAAGATTTGGGCAAGAAAAAACCATCAAGCCAGTACTAATGTTGGATAATTAAATCTATGTACTGGTTGCTTTTCAAAAGTGGGATAACTGAAATTTGTGAATATGGAAGCCTGTGAATTTGTAGGGACGAATGTATACCCTAAACTCTTTCATAACATGTAGGTTACTTTCCGGAAAATCAGTGTGAAATGAAAAATACGTAAAGCAAAGAACATATGGGAAAAATATTTACATTCCAGACTCCTACAATCAATTTTTTTTTTACCATCATGTTAGGTAAATATTACTATAGCATAGCTTGCCTTACATTTCATTAGTTAATTACTTTAAGTATTTGAAGAGTGTGGGAAGAGTTAACATGAGACTGCTAGGCCAAATTGGATTTAGTGTTTGATAGGCTGACATACACTATGTTCAGAGTGAAAATAAAAGCATCATTTCCTCACCAAATTATACCAAACAGAAACTCGCCACACCTATACCACTGAAACATACTGAAAATTAATGAATTAAAAGGATCATGATGAAAGGGCACAGTAAACCCTCTCATAATGCATGGGATATGTTAGGTAAAAGGACACAAGTGCAACTAATGTGACATTTTATTGTGGCAAAATTTCACTCTCCAGGAGCTTTATCAAGCTTAACAAAGCTCCTGGAGAGTGAAACATTGCTACAATAAAAATGTCGCATTAGCTGCACTTGTGTCTTTTTACCTAACATATTCGGTAATTCTACCAACCTTAATACATGGAATATGTTCCTGAAAATCAGCACCTTATGGAAATTATTGGTTTGCTAAATAAAGAACATAAGAGAAAAATAGCTTTATGTTCTGACACATCAAAATTTGCTTTACAAATACACTATTTTTAATATTCTACTAAGTACACATTGCTAAATTTGATCTTACCTTATATTCTAGTTGTCCTTACTTACTGACATGAAAGAGAATAAATGTGACCTTACTGGGTTGAGGTGAATGACTTTGGTCCTTGTGCTGATGTTGATGGCTGCAGTTCTTGTGCTGATGTTGATGGCTGCAGTTCTTGTGTTGATGTCGATGGCTGCATTTCTTGTGCTGATGTTGATGGCTGCAGTTCCTGTGCTGATGTGGATGGCTGCAGTTCTTGTGCTGATGTGGATGACTGCAGTTCTTGTGCTGATGTGGATGGCTGCAGTTCTTGTGCTGATGTGGATGGCTGCAGTTCTTGTGCTGATGTGGATGGCTGCAGTTCTTGTGCTGATGTTGATGGCTGCAGTTCTTGTGCTGATGTGGATGGCTGCAGTTCTTGTGCTGATGTGGATGGCTGCAGTTCTTGTGCTGATGTGGATGGCTGCAGTTTTTGTGCTGATGTGGATGGCTGCAGTTCTTGTGCTGATGTGGATGGCTGCAGTTCTTGTGCTGATGTGGATGGCTGCAGTTCTTGTACTGATGTGAATGGCTGCAGTTCTTGTGCTGATGTGAATGGCTGCAGTTCTTGTGCTGATGTGAATGGCTGCAGTTCTTGTGCTGATGTCGATGCTTGAAGTTCTTGTGCTGATGTTGATGGCTGAAGTTCTTGTGCTGATGTTGATGGCTGAAGTTCTTGTGCTGATGCTGATGGCTACAGTTCTTGTGTTCATGTTGATGGCTGGTCTTGTGCTGATGTTGATAGCTGCAGTTCTTATGTTGATGTCAATGGCTGCAGTTCTTATGTTGATGTCGATGGCTGCAGTACTTGTGTTGATGTCGATGGCTGCAGTTCTTGGATTGATGTGGATGGCTGCAGTTCTTGTGTTGATGTGAATGGCTGTAATTCCTGTGCTGATGTTGATGGCTGTGGTTCCTATGCTGATGTTAATGGCTGCAGCTCCTGTGCTGATGTTGATGACTCCAGTTCTCATGCTGATGTCAATGGCTGCAGTTCTTGTGCCAATGTCGATGGCTGCAGTTCCAATGCTGATGTTGATGACTGCAGTTCCTGTGCTGATGTTGATAGCTGCAGTTCCTGTGCTGATGTTGATGGCTCCAGTTCTAGTGCTGATGTCAATGGCTGCAGTTCCTGTGCTGATGTTGATTGCTGCAATTCCAGTGCTGATGTTGATGGCTGAAGTTCTTGTGCAGAGCTTGATGGCTCCAGTTCTTGTGCTGATGTTGATGGCTGCAGTTCTTATGTTGATGGCTCCAGTTCTTGTACTGATGTTGATGGCTCCAGTTCTTGTGCTGATGTTGATGGCTCCAGTTCTTGTGCTGATGTTGATGGCTTCAGTTCTTGTGCTGATGAGAATGCAAAGTTGTCAGTAGCTGATAGCTGTACTGGAATACTCAAGTATTCTGTAATGCATCTCTAGTCTATTTTACCAAGCAATATTTTAAGGAACTGACAATAAGACCACAGACCTCTTCAATGTAATGCTTCTAAACATGTCAGTCATCTTCAGTAAAAAAAAAATCTACAGCTTACAAATACAGTAACATGGAACTGCTTCCATAACTGTTGCAGTGTTAACTATTTATCTTCATTCTTCTAGTCTCATCCTCTTCTTTCAGCTACCTCTCTCCTAATTTAGAATTAGTTCCTCTAGTACAGTGGTCCCTCGGTTTTCGTGCATCGCCAAACTTGAACATTTATGTAAGTGTATTTTCGTAAGTGCTGCTGCAAGTGTATTTTTGGGGGTCTGAAATAGACTAACCTATGTGACATTATTTCTTAAGGAAGTAAATTCGTTCGGTAATGGCACTTGAGCAACATTCTGGAACGAATTTTCGGCAAAAACCGAGGGACCACTGTATTTCTTCTGCAGTTTGTTCTTTGTCATCCTTTTTTTAACAATTCATTCACGTCTTATTCATGCATATCTTCAAACTCCCCACATTCCTTGCTAGAGCCACAATATATTGGACATGACCCTTTGCTGAGAGAAAACCAGAGAAATTATTCATCGCAGGCCATACCTGACCTCAGCCTGCATGTATGACTAAGGCACTTCATCCCATGGCATCTTTATGATCCAGTGTGATGAGGGGTAAAAATATAACCCTCACATTTGGGTCCACAGACTGCCAGATTTGAGAAAGACTTGAGAATTATCAGGAATAGAACCTTGAATGCATGGTTATTTCTGGCCAGGCACATCTCCATCTGGGATGAGTGGAGTCAAATTTCTGTATACTAGCTTGTAGTGTACTTTGGGAGCCAGAAACAACAACAAATGACAAGTGGACATGGTCGCAATGTACATGATAGTGGTGAGAACTGCATACAACTCTACTACGAAAATAATGTCTGACTAGTAAATGTCCTTGAATTATTCTTATTGAAATAATAACTGCATACCTGACATCACTGAGGGATTTAGCACGAGAATGAGATTGAAAGTGTTCAAGGAAGAGTGAACATAAGGCTGTAGTAGGCAAGTGAGCTAGAATCACAGCCAGAATACAAACATCACTGTAAAAGCCACGAGAATGTGTAACTATAAAGCTGTACAATACTGAACTTTAGTAGTTTCTCGAAAATAATACACAATAATATCTTAAGTTTTTTACGCAGTTGTTATATATGAACTAATCATTCATAAGTTACACAAGTTTTGGCAAATATTAGTTAAGAAAAATGATAGCTAGTGGATTTGATTTGCTTTTACTTAGCAGGAATGGTGGGAGGCTGACAGGCACTGCTCCA
This sequence comes from Cherax destructor, assembly GCA_009830355.1. Classification (NCBI taxonomy): domain Eukaryota; kingdom Metazoa; phylum Arthropoda; class Malacostraca; order Decapoda; family Parastacidae; genus Cherax; species Cherax destructor. Next base: position 13,049 of record WNWK01019600.1, read on the forward strand.
ACAAGCAAACTGAGAAAACCTAAAAGTGTACTACCTAAATTTTACAGATTGCCTAATTTTTTTTTAGATTTAGGGTGTCTGGGTTTGATTCCAGGCGAAGGGGTGGAAACATCGGACATGTTTCCTTACACCGGTTGTCTATGTTCATCTATCAGTAAAATATGTACCTGGGTGTTAGTCGACTGGTGTGGGTCGCATCCTGGGAAAAACTGACCTAATTTGCCCGAAATGCTTCGCATAACAAGGGCCTTTCTATATACAGTGGACCCTCGGTTAACGAAAAAAATTCATTGCAGAAGCCTGCTCAAGTGCCATTACCGAACGAATTTACGTCCTTAAGAAATAATGTCATGTAGGTTAGTCTATTTCAGACCCCCAAAAATACACTTCCACAAGCACTTACAATATTATACTTACATACTTGCATGATTTCCGGGGTGTTTGTTAACCGAGGGTCCACTGTAGTATTATTATTATTATTATAATCAAAAGAAGCGCTAAACCACAAGGGTTATACAGCGCGGCGGGGCAGGACAGGATGCAGGGAGAATGAATTGTAAGCGAGAGATGGATGATTAGTAGGGTATGGAATACAGCAGGATAGTGGATAGTGCAGGGATAGAGGGTAGCAAGAGATCGAGGTAGAAGGGACTGAGGGAGGTGCTAGAGGTATATTTCAGTTTGTGTAGTACGTCAGTTTCTGTCAAAAAGTCAACGAGAGAGTCAGGATTAAAGGAGGGTCCATCTGCAAGAAGGGAAGGTAAAGAAAGAGCCACAGAGCGAAGACGCCGTTGGAGGTAAATTCTGCGCGCTCGTTGATATAGTGGACAGTCCAACAGAATATGTCGAACAGACACTGGAATCTGACAATGCTCACAGAGAAGGGCAGGGAGCCTCTCCATGAGATACCCGTGTGTAAGACGAGTGTGGCCAATGCGAAGACGGGAGAGTGTAGTTTCCCAACCTCGACATTGGTGACAAGAAGAAGGCCAGAAACCTATACGTACTCGGTTTAATAGAATGAAGTTTGTTATTTAGCAGGTCAGACCAGCGTTGTTGCCAACGGGTGCGAAGGTGGGTAGCAATGACCGCAAAATAGTCCGTAAAAGGAACACCTCTATATGAAACTGGAAGGTCATGTACTGCTGACCGCGCAGCAGTGTCTGCCTGTTCATTGCCCTGTACGTCAACATGACCAGGGACCCAACAAAAACAATATCTTTGTGCTTGCTAGAGATACCGCGTAACCAAAGTTGGATACGAAGAACTAGGGGGGTGAGGCGTATCAATTTTATAGATAGCCTGTAAAGCACTAAGGGAGTCTGAAACGACCACAAATAATGATACAGGCATAGATGCAATACGGATAAGTGCCACAAGAATGGCATACAATTCAGCCGTAAATATGCTAGCTGAGGGTAATAGATGCCCTCGCACGACGCTGTCCGGAAACACTGCTGCGAATCCGACGCCGTCAGACGACTTTGAACCATCAGTGTATACTGCGATAGCATGGGAATGAGAGCGGAAGTGGCCTAGAAAAAAAGAGCGAGAAGCTGCCGTAGGTAGGCGGGCTTTCGCGCAAGGGAGAGGAATAGAACAGACACGGACAGCAGGAACTTTTCAAGGGAGTAGGGGAAAGGGAGATGTCACATGAACATATAGAGGTGGTAGCTGGAGGGAAGACAAAAGTGAATGAAGACGAAGAGAAAAGGGACGAAGTAAGCAGGGATGACGAACAAATAAAGAGCGTCTACTAACATCTGTAACAATCGTATACATGGAAGGATTGCGCAGGTCATGAGAGCGAACATAATAGCAAATGCAATGTGCATCACGACGATCGGACAAGGATGGAATGTTCGCTTCTACATAGAGGCTCACAACCGGGGAAGAACGAAATGCACCAAGGCATAAGCGTAATCCATGGTGATGGATGGGATTAAGGATGGAAAGAGTAGCAGGGGAGGCCGCCGAATATATCTGGTCACCATAGTCGAGTTTTGATAAAATTAGGGCTGAATGTAGACGAAGGAGAGTTCTACGATCAGCCCCCCATGAAAGATGTGCGAGGGTTTTAAGAAGGTTCAGCCGGCTGTGACAAGTTGCCTTCAGAGAGGTAATGAGAGGTTTCCAGGACAATCGACGGTCGAATAGGAGGCCGAGAAACCTGACTGTATCACATTCTGGGATACGTGAGCCGTATAGGTACAATGAATGATCAGAGACCACTGAACGTCTAGTAAACGTAATTTGATGAGTTTTGCCACTAGAAAATTTATACCCGTGAGTGGTGGCCCAATCAGAAACCCGGTTTATAGCATGCTGGAGGGAAACTGCAATGAGGTGACAGTCAGCACCTGCACAAGCTATAGCAAAGTCATCCACATAGAGCGATGACCAAATATTGGATGGGAGAACAGATGCCAGATTATTTATAGCAAGCAGAAAGAGTGTTGTGCTCAGAACACATCCCTGGGGGACACCTTCAGCTTGGACAAATTCCGGGGAAAGTTCATTACTAACACGGACCCGGAAATGTCTGTCAGTTAAGAAGGCCTTAAGGAAGAATGGTAGGTTGCCTCGGAGGCCTAAGGAGTGGGCCTGGGCCAAGATATTATATCTCCAAGTTGTATCATAAGCCTTCTCAAGGTCGAAAAAGATAGCGATAACCGAGTGGTTATTAGCAAAGGCATTACAAATATACGTATCCAAGCACAGCAAGGGGTCATTGGCAGAACGGCCCTTACGGAAGCCATATTGACTAGGGGAGAGACTAATGTGCGTCTCTAAATACCACATCAAACGTCTATTAACTAGACGTTCCATCACCTTGCAAACTGCACTGGTAAGAGCGATGGGATGGTAGTGAGAGGTATCACGTCCCGTAGTACCTTGTTTGCAAAAAGGGAGAACAATAGCAGACTTCCACAGCTGGGGAAGAACTCCTTGCGACCATATAAGATTAAAGAGTCGTAAGAGAACAGTAAGAGCAGACTGATGTAAATGCTGTAGCATACGAATATGTATGCCGTCTGGCCCAGCTGCCGATGATCGGCAAGCAGAGAGTGTTGCCTCCAGTTCTTGAAGGGTAAAAGGCACATTATAAGATTCTTCTCTAAGAGAAGAAAAATCTAAGGGCTTTAACTCGCTGGCAGACTTAGAAGAAAGGAACGAGGGGCATAGATGGAGCCCCTGAGATATGCGGACTAGATGAGTACCAATTTCAGTGGCAACGGCAAGAGGGTGTGCTATATCGACACCAGCAAGCTGGAGAACAGGAGCCGGGTCAGGGGAGAATTTACCACTTAATTTCCGCACTTTCTTCCAGACTGCACTCATCGAAGAAGCCGAAGTGACAGTAGAAACGTAATCTCGCCAGCAAGTGCATTTAGCATCACGTATGACACGGCGAGCAAGTGCTCTCTTCTGCTTAAAATCAAGAAGTCTCTCTGTGGTTCTGTTATATCGATACCTGCCCCACGCAGCACGTTTTAAACGTACTGCCCGAGCACAAGCAGGAGACCACCAAGGCACGCACTTCTGAGAAAGCTTGCCCGAGGTTTAGGGAATAAAATGTGAAGCCGCTGTGAAGACAGAGGATGAAAAGAGATGTAAAACCTCATCAATGGAGGACAAGGAAGGAACCTCATGAAAGGCAGTAAGATGTGTGTAAAGGTCCCATTTCGCCCTGTCAAATTGCCAGCGTGGATAACGAGGAGGTGGAAAAAATGAAGGGGACTTAAGAACGATTGGGAAATGATCGCTGTCATGTAAGTCCGGGAGGACAGACCAGGTGAAGTCAAGGACTGTTGAGGAAGAGCAGATGGAGAGATCGATACAGGAGAAAGAATGAGTTCAGGGATCAAAATGGGTAGGAGTACCCGTATTTAAAACATGGAGGGGGAGAGAAGCAAGAAATGCCTCCAACTGAATGCCACGGGAGTCACAGTGCGACCCTCCCCAGAGAAAATGGTGTGCGTTAAAATCGCCAAGTAACAGAAGAGGTGGCGGTAAGGAAGAAACCAGAAAATCAACATCTTGGATAGACAATGCCCGCGAAGGGGAGAGATATAAAGAACAGAGTGTATACCACTTATTCAAGTGGATACAGGCTGCGGTGTAATGTAAGGAAGAAGGAACATAGAGCTGACGGTATGGAACACCAGTGCGTATAAGAAGAGCCCTTTCGTTAAAGGTTCCATCGGAAAAAGGATCCGATGAATATAACAAATCATAGCCTGAAAAGGGCCTGATAACAGTGGATTGTAATTTGGGTTCTTGCAAACAGACCCCAACAGGGGAAAACTGGGAGAGCAATACCTGAAGTTCACCCTGGTTACCCCTGAGGCCTCGGATATTCCACTGCAAATAAGCCATGATTTATGGAGAGAAAGATATACTGTAAGTCAAAGTGAGAGGTATCTATAGACTAGGGTTAGAAAAGTCCACGTGTGGAGGCAGCGGAAAACCTGTAATCAGAGAAGGAGGAGGGCGTTGTGAAGGAAAGAGGGGTGTAGACGAAGAAGAGAGAGGAAAAGGAACCTCAGATGGAGTGGCGTCCATCATCGTTCCAGACTCTGAAATATATTCTGCAATAGCTTCCAGAATTTCGGAAGACAAAGATGCAGAATGCGGAACATTAGAAATGGAAGGAGAGTGAGCAACTATCGGGGAGTCTATAGACTGTACTAAAGTAGAAGGCGAAAAGATAGAAGAGGAAACTGTCGAAGGGACTTGGGAAAGGACAAAAGTGGGAGTGGCCTGGGGAGGGTCAGTCAGGGAAGGAACTTGAGAGGGGACAGGGGATGAAGACATTAGACGAGGAGGAGGATGAACCTCCACACATGTTACAGAACTAGTCAAAGGCAAAGAACCCAGCAATAGGGATTGTTTGCCAGACTTATGCGAAGAAGGGAGGCGCTGAGGTTTAGGCGAAGGACGAGGACGAGTAGACTCAGAACTGTGCGAGTGAGTAGAGGGAGGAGTGTGGACAGTATTGAATGCCGAGGTAGAGACCTCTGAGCCAAGAACATCAAAAGGATTCGAGACAGGGGTAACTGAGGATGTTGGAACCACAGAGGAAGTCGAGGAAGTTGGGAACCCAGAAGTGGGGCGACGTTTAGCAATGCGAGAATAGGAAATACGGGGAAGTCTCCCTTGAAGGCGTAGATGAGAGACGGCCATAGCGTATGAGAAGCCTTCCGCCTCTTTGAGAAAACGGATTTCCTGCTCATTCAGGTAAACCTGACAACGGCGAGAGTACGATGGATGTGCCTCATGACAGTTAAGGCAAGAGGGAGGTAAAGTACAAGAAGGACTGGCATGGTCGTCGGCACCACAGACTGGGCATTCGGCCATGGACCTGCAATATTTCGCTGGATGACCAAAACGCCAGCAGTTTCTACACTGCTGTGGTGTAGGGGTCACCTTTCGAACTTGTAAATGTTGACCTGCAATGTAGACCGAAGGTGGGAGTTCGCGGCAGTCAAACGTTAAACGAGCTATATTGCAAGGAAAACGTCTTCGCTTATTGGCAGGGAGGGTAAAAGTGTCAACCTTAAGGATAGGGAGTTCTTGGAGCTCAAGTTGCTCCAAAATGTCTTCACCACATGTCTGGAAATTCCGTTGGACAATGGTGTGGGGTAAAATGACAGTACCACTACAAGAATTAAGAGAGCGTGAAAAGAGATATCTTTGCCTACATGGCGTAGGAGAGCTTTACCAATACTATGATCGGAAAGGTAGGTAGTTGGAGTAATCGGTCTGAGAGTAAAAAACTTTGTCCATTTAGTGTGAAACAAAGTATCTAAGGGAAGTGCGCGACGTGCTAGTCGTTTCTGAGATGAACGAGAAGGAAGAGTCGAATCGTCATGTAAGGATGTGGGACCGGGGGTGGTCCGATGCGAGACGGGCTAGCGATTCGAAAATTGCCGCACCGTCGAGGGAGAAGCCGGAATCAAGGTCAGAGAAGAGCGAAAGTCAGATATGTCAAAAGGGCTGGTCGGAACCCCGATACCTGAAGCAGGTGACGAACCGGAACCAGCAAGAGGTACAGGGGTATTAGAGTTGTCCGGTAACGAGGTAGGGTCAGAACTAGGTGCGGTATCAGGAAGGGGCCCGGGGGTATTGGGTTCATGGATTGGGTCAGCCATGGTTAGGTTACTTCTTTCTTTTTATTTTTAAGAAAAAAAAAGAAAGAAGAAAATAAAATAAAAAAAAAAAAAAGAATAAAAAAAAGGGGGGAACGTGGAGGAATAGCTCCTAGGAGGAATGAAAGGGGCGTAAATCCCCCTCCGCGCCCAAGAGGATCTCAACACCGCAAGTAGTGCAGATGCTGCATGGAACCCGTGCCATACCCTACCCTTCATGCCAGTAAACCGGGATAGCAACCTCACATCCACCGAGCCACCTCGGCGGACAAAAGAGAGGGCGGCTGGATATCCGCCACAAAGCATACCGCCTTCGGCCACCACCCCCGGAATCCGAAAGGTGGCCTCCAGAGATACACCCGTCGCCTGAAAGATACCCAAGGCCACCCCCCGGGAGACCGGAGAGGGATCGGGACATCCCCAGGCGATCCAGATTCCATGGCAAACTACACCACCGCCAAGAACCTCAACGGAATGGGATGGACCACGATACCCTTTCCCCTACCTAGGAACTAGAATGAAAGTGGAGGGAAGCTCCCAGGAGAAAAATGGGAAGGAAATAAGGGAGGGATGAGGAGGAGGAGGAGGAAAGGGAAAAGGGAGGATGGGGAAGATGGGAAAGGGAAGGGGGGATTGGGGGGTAATTAGGTTCGGTCTGAGGAAGAAGACCAAGAGGTCCAATTCCTCAGACCGATAGCCTCTTTACCGCGACAAGGAGCCCCCTTAAAGAGGTTTCTATATAGTAGTATGTCATTGATGTCAGCTAAGCCTGTATACCTTGTACAGGTAGTAAATAAAGATATTATTATATATTTTTATTATATAAGATCAAGATTTTTCATGTGCAACTGAAGTTCTGGCTGCACATTTCAACTGTGTTGCAACAAAATTGCACAATGTGAAATCACACCGTAAGAGGGTTTACTTTATATATATGGAACTGTTACTTCAAATAGTTACCTAAGCTTTTACTAATTGGCTAAAGGACCAACTATTTCTAGTCTAGTAAAACCATGTATAGGATAATAAAGAACTAACTTCCCATCATAAAAATATACAGATTAATTAGTAACAAAAACTATCACCATGTTCACTAAAAAAAAATATTTCAAATTATGAAGTGGATATCTGAAAACTATTTAGAGATAGCATTATAAAAGCAGTGAAAGCACAAATCTGTATGTTCAACTAAGGTTACCCAGCATCTCAGCTGGCTTTAAGAACATATGTAGAGACTGGGTGTAGTTCCACTCGCTACTTGTTCCAACATGATGAGACAAAGAACGTCTCTGTAAATAGAAAAATTAGATTCCTAAAATGGCCACGAGGGAAACACACTGTCCAATTTAAATAGACAATATAATTATTAAACGTGAGATCTGTGTTTAAAGTCAATATAAAAAGACATTCTCAAGATATCATCCAGAAACAAAGCAGCAGGAAAAGTGACTAGAACAACTAAAAAACACAATTCCACTAAAGAACTTCATTTGGTTTTCCTCCAAACTTTAATCCAAAGGTGAAGAGAAAATTTCAGCACAGTATATTGGAATGATATTTAAATTTGACACATACATAAATGTATCATTAACATTTTCCTATATGCTGTATATATATCATTAATAAAATAAAGAATACCTCTTCATAATTACTGACTTACTTATACATTATGACATGAAAGTACCATTGTATTTAAGTACAAATGATATGGTAGCATTATTTAGGAATGAACAGTCACTTGTACTTATAGATAAGAATGACATTATGCAGGGAAATCTTTAATGTAAAATGTTTCACTCATGAAAGAACTTTATTCAGTACGTGCACTTGATAAAGCCCCTTCATGGATGAAAAAGTTATATATACATTAAAGGTTTTCCAGCATATTGTCTTAGTCCTCCCACTTGTCGGCTTGTTGCCTATACTATACCAACATACTTGTACTTTTAGACGGCATCACAACTACATCATTACAAATGTATAACGATATTTCTGGTTTCAAGCTCAAAATATAAAAAAAATATAAAAATAAATCTGTAATTCAATTAAACAAAAATAATAATACAGTATGAGAGGTCCCCAACTAACAAGCAAGTTACATTGTTTCAATTTACAAAATTTACATTCCTGATGTTTCAACATACAAATGAGTTACATTCCTGGTGTTTCAACTTATGAATGAGTTACTTTCTTAGTAATAATATTGGAAGAATTAATGATAATATGTTAGGTAAAAGGACACATGCATTGCAACATTTTTATTGTGGAAATGTTTCACTCTGAGAGGAGCTTTGTCAAAGCTCCTGTTGAGTGAAACATTGCCACAATAAAAATGTTGCATTAGTTTCACATGTGCTCCTTTTACTTTTAGTATTTCAACTTATGAGATACACTCCTACTCTTTCAACTTACAATTGAGTTATAATCCTGGCATCTCAACTTACAAACAAGTTAAATTCCAGGCATTTCAATTTACAAACTAATTACATTCTTGGTCTTTCACTTTACTAATCCTTTATTTTTATGGAAAAGATGGTTGTTTCATACATATTCATACTATGTATTGACAGTTGTAAAAAATAAATTAGTTCTTCTAAGTATCCCATTCGTAAGTGTAATGTGTGTAACTTGGAGCATCTGTCAGTATGGGACCACCTGTACATGAAACTGTAGCAAATAACTGTTTATGTAGAGTATGTATACACACACACACTACATATTTTATTAGCATTCTATATGTATTGGGTTTTTACAAAAATGTATCCTGCAAAAAGATAAGCAGTCACACCTAGTGCTTCAAATAAGGCAAATGATGGAAATGTGATGAGGTTATAAAACTCTGCATTTGGAAGCAGCAGCATTAAAAATGGTGTTAAATGTGCAGACAACAAAATGTACTCATGGCACAAAGCACTGTTGGCCACTCAACTGATCACACACAGCACTGTTGGCCACTCAACTGATGGCACACAACACTGTTGGCCACTCAACTGATGGCACAAAGTACTGTTGGCCACTAAACTGATGGCACAAAGTACTGTTGGCCACTCAACTGATGGCACGAAGCACTGTTGGCCACTCAACTGATGACACACAGCAGTCGGACAAAATGCAAAAAATAACTATACACTATATTATGATTTATTAAAATAGGATAAAATAATATGATGCATATATACATAAAAAATGAGAGGCATTCTGAAACAGCACATATGTGAGAATAAAGATAAATAATATAAAAGCTACATATATAATAAAGAAAAATATATTACTGTACTAGTAACCAGATGCAATGACAGTTTGTCAGCAAGTGTATTTTACTTACTATCACTGTCATTTAAGTACAATATATGAATGTACAATCTCTTACTGTTCTATATTTATAAAATCATAACCCTTAGATCATATATTAGAAAACTGCAATGTACACTTTTGTCCTACAAACTTAAAGAACTAACTTGCATCCAGATATAGCATTTCTTCTTCAAGGATTAATGTTTTTTACTGAGACACTTCTAGTCTTGATATTCATGTTTTTATGTATAATACTGTACTGGGCAAAAAAAATGACTTCTTAAGCACCCTATATATAAATGGCAAAAGTACCATCATTCTTAAATACATGTTTTTAATACATATAAAGCCATATTTTTCATCATGTTGCCAATAATATTATATTTTATAGCATCTGTCAAATAATTTTAATTAAAGGAAACAATATTCTTTTCTGACATTTAGGCTGGAAAACTTTATTTTTTAAAAAATTATTGTGTATGTATGTTTCTCATCTACTAACAACACTGATTTTTGAAAATAAGTTTTACTCAAAGTAAAACATATTCAAATATTTAGCTTTGTACTTGACATGAAGCAAATCTGTACATTATTGCCATTTATGTGTCTATACATCTGGCTATACAACCTGAACAGTGTGGCAACTCTGGATCAATGATTCTAAATACTCTTGCAGTTAAAGTAATATACTATACTATTATACCACCAAATTTAGTACCTGATATTACTTCCTATGACACATTAAATTGCCAAAATAAATATATAAAAAATAGTAAAAATCGTTTGACATCTGAAGGTATTTTTCAGGCCTAATTTAACTTTCATTATAATGGTCTACAGTACCATGGCACATATACCTGTAAATCAGTTTAGTGAAGCCCCTTAAAACACCCACTTTCAAAGCAGGATAGTTTACTGTTTCAATCACCAATTCTACCTCACTAGAATGAGATCTATCATGCATCCTCAATTTTTACTCCAATCTTTTTGAGCTCAGAGGAATATTTTCACTTTCAAAAATTATGTTACCTGTAGTCTCAATCTCAGTCACACAATACTACATATTCTTACTCAAATGACAAAATAAAAAACAGAATGACTGTCTTAATGTTTCTCAGATTCAATTACTATATCAAATGATCTTACAAGAGTTTATCATACCAACAGGAACACACGCAGGCAGTGACAATCTCCATATTCATATACTATTTTATATCATTCATAAATCTCGCAAAATATTCTCACACAATAGTAAGATTAACACTCATTTCATACATCTGGAAATAACCTCTGCTCTCACTAGGGAATAAGAGGTTCCACACTCACACGGACTGTAAACCCGACACAGTGGGTTTCAGATAATCAGCACCTGCCATCTAGCAGCAGAAATATGTTGTCCAGGTTATAAGGAAGACCCAGAATCCTAAAACAGATCATGTCAGTGTCTGATGTGTGAGTGCCTCTAGTAACCATATCCGATTCCATAAAGGCAAATGTCATTATGTATACAGCCTCTCCTCACTTAACGACGAAGTTCCGTTCCTAAGACCACGTTGTTAAACGAATTCGTTACTAAGTGAGGAGCATACTATAATGGTAGTGGGTTTGTGTCAACCATCTTTGATATTGTTTTAATGTCACCTTTGCACCATTTATAACATTTCTGGTATATTTTTAAATGTTTATACAATAGTGTACTGTACAGTGGACCCCCGAGTTTCGGTCATAATTCATTCCAGAAGGCTGCTCAAGTGCCATTACCGAACGAATTTACTCCCTTAAGGAATAATGTCAAGTAGGTTAGTCCATTTCAGACCCCCAAAAATACACTTACAAAAGCACTTACAATATTACACTTACATAATTGTACGATTTCCGAGGTGACCGAAACTCGGGGGTCCCCTGTATACTGAAATACAGTGGACCCCTGGTTTACGTTATTAATTTGTTCCAGAATGCTGTTCAAGTACCGTTACCAAACGAATTTGTTCCCATAAGGAATAATGTAAATTAGATTAGTCCTTCTAGACCCCCAAAAATACACTTACAAAAGCACATACAAAAATACACTTACATAATTGTTCGAGTTTGGAGCTGTACGTAAACCGGGGTCCACTGTAAACAGCATAGAGGAAATCAGCTCTAATATACATTTAGGTATAAATACTGGTCAGAGAGCCCGTCATAAGTCCGAGGCATCGGTAAACGAGTATGTCACTAAGTGAGGAGAGGCTGTACTACTCTCACACATTTTTTTCAGGTAAGAATTACATCATTTATAAATGTTTAACACTTCACTTTTAAACTTGAGCATATGCATCTACAAGCTTCCGCAATCTTTCAATTTCAACTTCCATACATGCTCGCTTCTTACGCTCCTCATCTAATTCATTCATGAGTAACTGCATTCGTCGAGCTTGTTCCTTTCGTTGCTCCTCTAGACGATCTTCCAATGCTTTCACCTGTAAATGATGTAAAGATAAAATGTAATAATTTTAGAAGTTGTCTTGCAACGTTATATTTTAAATTTATACTAACATGCAAGTGTAAATATAACAATGTGCTCTTTCATATTCATGTATTTCATGGTGTATATGAAGATCTCCATAAAGGATAACAATATAATTAGCCAAATAATATATGCAGAAAACATTCTGCAAACAGAAAAAATAAATCTTTAATATTATACATGGCTATAAAAGGCAGCAAGAAAAAAGTACCACTCAAATCATGCTGAATAATAAATATTACAAAAAAGATACTTCTTCTTTCAACAAACCGGCCAAATCCCACTGAAGCAGGTGGCCCAAAAAGAAAAATGAAAGTTTCTCTTTTTAGATTTAGTAATTTATACAGGAGAAGGGGGTTACTAGCCCCTTGCTTTTTAGTCACCTCTTACGACATGAATGGCTTACAGAGGAAGAATTTTGTTCCATTTCCCCATGAAGAATAAAAGATACAGTCATACCTCGGTTAACGATGCTGTCAGTTAATGAAAGTTTCGGGTAACGATATTTATAACGTAAAAAAAATGATTGCGGTTAACGATGTTTGCTTCAGGTAACGACATTCGTACCGGACGTGTCCGCGTGGTGCCCAGCTGAGCGGCACTCCAGGGAGCGTCAGTGTCCTATTGTTTACAAGTGAGAGCGATCACCACCCACTCCACCCACGCATTTATACCAGTATATTGTCATTATTCCACTGTTTTTAGTGCTTGCAACTGCTAAATAAGCTACCATGGTCCAAAGAAAGCTCCTAGTGCCAGCCCTGTGATAAAGAGTGTAGCATTCATGCAGGGAGTGTAGCATTCATGCAGGGAGTGTAGCATTCATGCAGGGAGTGTAGCATTCATGCAGGGAGTGTAGCAGGCATGCAGGGAGTGTAGCATTTATGCAGGGAGTATAGCAGACATGCAGGGAGTGTAGCAGGCATGCAGGGAGTGTAGCAGGCATGCAGGGAGTATAGCAGACATGCAGGGAGTGTAGCAGGCATGCAGGGAGTGTAGCAGGCATGCAGGGAGTGTAGCAGGCATGCAGGGAGTGTAGCAGGCATGCAGGGAGTGTAGCAGGCATGCAGGGAGTATAGCAGACATGCAGGGAGTGTAGCAGGCATGCAGGGAGTGTAGCAGGCATGCAGGGAGTATAGCAGACATGCAGGGAGTGTAGCAGGCATGCAGGGAGTGTAGCAGGCATGCAGGGAGTGTAGCAGGCATGCAGGGAGTGTAGCAAGCATGCAAGGAGTGTAGCAGGCATGCAGGGAGTGTAGCAGGCATGTAGGGAGTGTAGCAGGCATGTAGGGAGTGTAGCAGGCATGCAGGAAGTGTACCATTCATGCAGGGAGTGTGGCATTAAAAGAAAAAGGCCAGTAACCCCAGAAAAGAACTTGCCACCTGCATTGTTAATGGAAGGGGATTCCCCTTCCAAACACTAGCATACTATACTCCATCCTTTCCCCTCCTTCCGTCCTCCACACATCAACAACTCTTCAATAAATGTAAGTGACATGTTATTGTACTATATTTACATATGTATTTATTTATTGTTCATTAAATTGTGTATTATTTAATGTCAAAAAGTTCTAAAAAATATTTTATTTTACTACTTTTGAAAGTCTTGGACGGATTAATTTTATTTCCATTATTTCTTATAGGGAAAATTGATTCGGTTAACGATTGTTTCAGTTAAAGATATGCCCTCTCTGACGGATTAATATCGTTAACCGAGGTATGACTGTACATGTGAAGAAATTTTGTATCTTAAATGCATTTTTTGTTTATTATAAAAAACAAAGCATAACAGAGGCAAAGTTGTTTACTTGCTAAAGAATGCCAGGACAAAAATTAAAAAATTTGGGTGAATAATAATAAAAGAGAAATAGTATGTGAACTCTATGGTAATTAAGAAAGGACTATAAATAAAAAGGCAAGCGTGGGAAGAGCGGAAAAAACAAAGACACTGGAGGGAATCTCGGTTTATAAGACAGGTGATGCAAAATGTGTAGCAGGTAACTGATTTAGCTTGGTAAATACCACTATCATGATGAATCAGAGATGCTACTTGTGGGGTACCTAAATACTTTGTTGATGCCATGGGCCAACCTACTCCTATGTAAGCAGAATCTTCATGATAATTAAAATAAAAAATATTAATGCCAGTTAATGGGCTCTCCAAGTATTTTGTCATAAAAGAACATATAAAATTCCACACACACTATATTTACCTTTGGAAGTAACTCTCTATATAAAACATTAATTCTTTCTTCTAAATGAACTGAACTGTCTGATAATGATATCCTTTTATTATCTTTGGTATCTATGCTAGAGGAAGGTTTCTTGTTTTCTGGAGAGAAATTTGATATTCTTGCATCAGTATGAGTTGGCAATCTTTTGTTTTCCATGGATGTGACTGCTGAGGGTGTGGCAGGCAGAGGTTTATTTTTAGAAGTGGAAAACTGGGTTGCAACAGGTTTATGTTCATAATCTGGTGTTGGCAAATGAGGAGCATCTGATGTCTTAGTTCTAGTGGTGGTTACTGGAGTATCAGGTATGTTCAAAGGTTTCACAGGTTTAGATACTGGTTTATCTTCTGGTTTGTGAGGTAACATTGCTGGCTTCGATGACACTACAGGTGCTGGGGCAGGTGTACTCTCCACTTCTGTAAAGATAATCGTTTTAATCAGTAGCTCACCACATGTATTTACAGAGCATAATTTCATGGCTTCATCTACATGATCATGAAAGTAACCTTCGAATCTTCAATTTAAAAATGTAAAGGCTCATTACACTTCATCAAAATTTTGGCTATCAGAGTCTACTGCTGTTAATTAAGAGGACAAGTCATCGAAGAAAATTATACATAAACTGAAATTTCGCACTTCCCTGAACATAACAATGACATGGGAGAGATCATGTGTAACTCTGACATAATGATACTAAGTCATTGTTAATAGTGATTTTACTATCATGCATAGAAAATAATGTAAGTCAAACGTAATGTTTTTTTTTTTATCAAAATACAGAATGTAATCAAAACTTCCATTAAAACAAAACAAACATTTTATTTCTTTGTACAGTATAAAAATGTAGTTTAGATGTAGTAAAGCATTGTTAAGCACAAAAGAAAGCCACTAGCATGCATGTGCACTTCAAGCATATCCTATGCCAAGTATATTTTCTATATGTTATTATTAATACAAAAAAAAAATAATTTCCATTTTAAAACAGTTATCATGTGTTATTAGGATTAGTTCTACACAAAACTATACATTTTTGTTAATATCATTACTGATATGTTCATCCTCCTTAACACTTGTTGCAATTTCATATCATCATATTGTCATTTAAAATCTTATAGTATCATCATTTTCTTAATTTGTAATAAAATATATAATTAGAAGAAACTCTATAAATTTTTCTAGTATTGTTATTATACTAGTATAGCATCAACATACTGTAACTTGAAATAAAATATACAACTAGATTAAACTCAACCAATTTCTCTTGTATTGTCTTTTAATAGTATGTATAACCATATTATAATTTAAAATAATACAGAACTAGAATAAACTCAATCAATTTCTTTAGCATTAAGTACTTAGTGAATAAGTCTTTAGAATAAACTGCCCCTAATGCCATGGCATGCCAGTGGCTCTCCTTGCATTACAGTTTTATAATTGTAACTACCAATAACAGTGTACACTTGTAACATGCATCAAAATAAAAATATTATTATATTATTATTATTATTATTATTAGGATTATTCTTCTACTAGTTTCTAAACTCAAATACAGTGGTACCCTGGCTTACGATATTTTTTCGTTCCAGAATGCTGTTCAAGTGCCATTACCAAACAAATTTATCCCCATAAGAAGTAATGTAAAATAGACTAGTCCTTTTAGACCCCCAAAAATACACTTACAAAAGCATTTAAAAAAATAAACTTACATAAAAGGGCGAGTTTGGAGACCATCGTAAACCGGGGTACCACTGTACAGTGGTCCCTCGGTTTTTGTGCATCTCCAAACTCGAACATTTATGTAAGTGTATTTTCGTAAGTGCTGTTGCAAGTGTATTTTTGGGGGTCTGAAATAGACTAACCTACGTGACATTATTTCTTAAGGAAGTAAATTCGTTCGGTAATGGCACTTGAGCAGCATTCTGGAACGAATTTTCGGCGAAAACCGAGGGACCACTGTATATGTAAATATTCCTTTACAAAATAAATTATATTACATAGTATGAAGTTGTGCTTGGAAGTGCTATGCATACTATGGGTTCCACCCAATATACTTACACTTCTGCATTCTCATAATTTATGTAGTTTTGTTGTATTATTATTATTATTATAATTATTACAGGTCCAACGCCAATTTACCAGCAACGGATCATCCAGCACCTCTTTTTAGTCCTGATAAAATTACAAACCTACTTTTTTTTGCCAGAAAAGTTTACCGAGCAGCCACAGATGGTGTTGTATGTACAGTAAAGCCTCGCATTAATGGACTTCACATTAATGGATTTCAGAAATTTCGGACAAAAACATCGGCTGGACAAACTCTAATTATCAGACAAAACTTATAAGTCATTAATTCTGAATTTTGTCTGTTGCAATAGTGCCCAGTTGTCTTCTGAAATATCAGACCAAGCCTGGCTGGCTGGCTAACAAGCTAGTTTCCTGGCTGGTTGGCTGGCTAACTAACTGGCTGGCTGAGAGGTTACCAGATCATCTCATCTTCCTCCCTCCATCTCACCAGACATTCTCGTCCCCACCTCCTTAACATCAGATCACAGTTGCCAGTTCCACCAATGATCCTATGGTAATCAATTTTTAATTTCAATTACAATGAAATGTAAATTGTGGTTGCATAGGAGAGAAAGGGTGAGTGCAGTGAGGAAGTACTACACAGCATTTAAAACAGAAATGATATCTCTTGCACCCACCCCTCTCAGGTCCACCTACAACCAACAATAACTCAACTAAAAGCTGCTGTACCAACAATCGCCCAATCCAGTTCCAGAGAACACACTCCCTTACTCTACTCTTCAAAATTTTAAACTTGCTTAATACACATAGTATGAACTCATACTACTGTGCTTACTATTTATATAGAACAATCAGTTCCAATATAAACCCTCCTCTGAAACTCTTTCTTGATAGCTGCAACAGAACTCACAGGCATAACACAAGATACAAAAACCTCTTTGATATCCCCCTGTTAATGAGAGGCTTTACTGTATTGTGTGCTAACTTGTATTGTTTACACTGCAGTTGTTGTTGGTGATCCCTTGATTTTGTTTTTCTTAGCATATTTTGCTAACAATTAACCCTAGCTATAGCTAGGGTTAACTGTTAGCATAACTGCCGTTGACAAGTTAATTAAGTTGTCAGGCAAATTAATCAAAGGGTTATAACAATGTTTCTTTGTGACAAAACAAGAATTACTGATTTTTTATTTGATGAATGAAAAATTACACATGGAAAGATGAAATAAAATAAAATAATTTAACTTGGATGAAATATTTAAAAAGAAAGCCAAGAAGAATGTCATAGCAGCAGGCCTTCACATGAAAATCCTGTGGCTTCTACTTCAAGTACCCCTGATGTCCTCCCTGTAACATCACACATCCATTATGAAACAGTCAGCTATGAAACAGACAGTTAGCCTGCTTCATTTATACTAATGTTTAATTTTAGTTTCCAGCACACCATGGTGGGTCAGATGTGTACAGCTGAATTATTATTACGTCACCTCTGTTGGTCCGGCAAAATCAATATACTACCAGAAAAGCCTAGGAACCAAGGGTGCTGGAAAATTGGTGATGCACCCACATTATTATTTTTTCCAACTTGTAACAGGAAAATGAAAATAAGAATTTTAACCATTTGACTGTTTCTGTCGTATATATACGTCTTACGAGCCAGTGTTTCAGACGTATATACAGTGGACCCCCGCCTAACGAGCACCCCGGAAATCGTACAATTATGTAAGTACGTATAATATTGTAAGTGCTTGTGGAAGTGTATTATTGGGGGTCTGAAATAGACTAACCTACGTGACATTATTTCTTAAGGAAGTAAATTCGTTCGGTAATGGTACTTGAGCAGGCTTCTGGAATGAATTTTGCTCGTTAGGCGGGGGTCCACTGTATACTCAAAAATTCTAGCGGCTTCAAATCAAGCGGGAGAAAGCTGGTAGGCCAACATATGAGAGAATGGGTCTGTGTGGTCAGTGTGTGCTGTATAAAAAAAATTCTGCAGCACGCAGTGCATAATGAGAAAAAAAAACTATGACCGTGTTTTTGGAATAAAACGCTGACTTTGAGGTGTATTTTCGTATAGTATTCATGGTTGTATTCTCTTTTTCGTGGTCTCATCTGATAGAATGGAAAACATATTACAGAAATAGAGATGATTTTGATTAGTTTCATGATAAAAATGACCTTGAAATTGAGCTCAAAGTAGTGGAAATGTTCGATTTTTGCCAATGTTCAAGAGTACACAAATCACGCCATGCGTCCAATACACATCAACTGGTGAGTCTAATACTTTCTTACACAAGTGCACTGATATTATTTATGTGGGGGTTCGTGCGTAGATTTAGTAATATATTAAAGATGAGCTTGGTATGGTAGCGTTTATTGGAGGCGTTAGATATATTGGAGCCAAGAGTTTTAGGCCTATGTCCATCTACACTGCCTATCAGGATGGAACTGACTCACTGGGGAGCGGGCACTCCTCGCGTTCAAAAGAGGGAGGCCTATGATTGGCTACGAAAGATCACATGGTGATCACGTGGACAGCTATGGAATAGCCGTTAGAAATACGAACCGTACATTTATACCATTTTTACAATAATGCAGTAGTCTGCATAACAGTAAATCTTCTATTTTTTGTGTGAATAAAAAATCAAAATAGAAAGCAAGAGTAATATAAGAGGGGCCTAAAGACGTGACTAATGAACAGAGAAAATCTTATTTTAGTGCCAGGAATGTCTGCATTGCTTATTCTGGACCCAATTTTGAAATTTACATCTTTTTTATTTTGCATGAAATTGGCCAAATTGCCAATTTCTGACCACTTTATTGGGTAGTTGAAATCAGTAAATTGTGGTTTCTTGTACTCAATTGATAGAACAAATGGAGTTCTAAAGAAATAGCTATGAGTTTGATCGACTGTAACAATGGAATTGGCCGAAAATAGGGCTCAAAGTCGGCGAAATTGCCAATGCGTATATATCACCGACACCGCTAACTTCACGAGAGCGTAATTCCGTAAGTTTTCCATCAAATTTCGTACTTTTGGTGTCATTACCATCGGGAAAAGATTCTCTATCATTTCATAAGAAAAAATAATTTTTGTTTTTCCAAAATTTTGCGACATAGAATGACAGTTTCAGAATGGGGCCTCCGACAGTCAAAGGGTTAAATGGTTACTATTTCTTTGATTAAAACATCCAAAATTGATAAAAACAATGGTTACTGCTCAATAATCCAACATAATAATTATGTAAATGAACAAATATAAAGCAACTGCGCTAACCTGGGAGAAGTATACCTGACAACCTCTTCTTCTGCTTCTGATTCTGTCGTAGTTCTTGAAGCCACGGAACTGAATTGGTCGAGTCAGGTCTTGGCAGTGGTTCAGGACGGGATCGTAAATCAACTGTGGCTTTTGAACTAGAGGGTGAAACTGCAGGAACACCAAGGTTTCGAGGAAGTTCAGTCACACCAAGGTGACCATTGGCTTGTGGAGCCGAGTCCTAGAGGAACAAAAAAGTAATGGGTGACTTTAATGTATGTACATTTATATAATATAGCAGTCCAAACACTCCCTAAATCTAGGGCTACAAGTCTTAAAGTATCCATGCAGATAAATATGCAGAGCTTATTAAAGTTAGAAAATAAACAAATACCCACACAACTACAATACAAAATTAGTGAAGCACAAAATAAGCAACTTTACAACTACAGTATTTACAAAATTAGGGAAATGCATCAAGTTGCAACCTGTTTCTTCATAATCATCATAAATTCCTTTTCAACAACTAGCTTACTCTATTTATTTTTTCTTAATCTAAACTACCTGATGATTAGAAGGAATACATCATGCTGTACTGTCAAGCAATGACCAAATCTATATATCCTAGGACTATAATAATAATAATAATAATAATAATAATAATAATAATAATAATAATAATTCTCCATGGGGTAGTGGAATAGAATTCTTCCTCCCTAAGCCATGCATGTTATAAGAAGTGACTAAAATACCTGGGGCAAGGGGCTAGTGACCCCTTCTCTTATACTATATGTATACTATTACAGTGGAACCTCAGTTTTCGTGATTAATTCATTCCAGAAAGTCTGACGAAAACCGAATTGTACGAAAACTGAAGCAATATTTCCCTTAAAAATAATATAAATCCAATTAATCCATTCCAGACACCCAAAAGTACAGCCTCTCCTCACTTACCGACATACTCGTTTACCGACAACTCGGAGTTACGACGGGCTTTCCGACGAGTAAAAAAAAAAAAATTTGTATGCCGTATGAGAACTTAGGTCATGCATCTCAATCTCCTTCTTACAGCCACTCACTACACTAGTTTTCAAAGTCTCCAAGACTACATATTTGTACAAATTTGTACTTGATTGTGTACCCCATAGTACAAGATAGAAGTGCAGCAGCACTTGTATAGGTTTCGTAGCTGACATTTAAAGCACTCCAGAGCGATTATTATTATTAAAAGAAATAAATCTTTATCTTTATTAATTATTATTATTATTATGATTATTATCACCATCACATACCTTGTTCACTGAGTTTAATCATTTCTTAATTAAGCTGCCACGAGAGACACAGAATGTAAACACACAGACGAACACACCAGCTGATCCCTTTACTGTGAACTTCTTTTGTATTTCTTCCATTTTCCTCTTCCATGTGCTGCTGCATGTCTATTGTGCACCCCATTGTACAAGATAGACTTATAAGTGCTGTAGCACTTGGAAGAGGAAAAACAAGAGGAAAATTTAAGAAGTACAGTGAACAAGGTACAGTGGTACCTCGAGTTACGATATTTTTTCGTTCGAGAATGCTGTTCAAGTGCCATTACCAAACGAATTTATCCCCATAAGGAATAATGTAAAATAGACTAGTCCTTTTACACCCCCAAAAATATACTTACAAAAGCATTTAAAAAAATAAACTTACATAAAAGGGCGATTTTGGGGACCATCGTAACTCGAGGTACCACTGTATATCGTTGGTGATGATAATAATAATAATACAGTAATAATAATAATAATAATAATAATAATAATAAAATATAATTAATAATCACTCTGGGGCACTGTAAATGTCATACGTATTTCGTATAGGTTTGGTAACTGACATCTAAAGCACTCCAGAGCGATTATTATTATTGTTATTATTATTATTATTATTATTACATTCTCTGTCTCTCTCATGCCAGCTTAATAAATGATTAAACTCAGTGAACAAGGTACAGTGGACCCCCGAGTAACGTAAAAACTTCATTCCAGAAGTCTGCTCAAGTGCCATTACCGAACGAATTTACTACCTTAAGGAATAATGTCACGTAGGTTAGTCTATTTCAGACCCCCAAAAATACACTTCCACAAGCACTTACAATATTATACTTACATAATTGTACAATTTCCGGGGTGCTTGTTAGGCGGGGGACCATTGTACAGTACAAATCCTTGACAATCTCTACAAACAATGGAGCTCTTTATACATGCAGGGAGAAAGGAAGTAAATCAGAGAGGAATGGAAAGGAAAGGTAGGGAGGGAGGTAGTGAATCACTGAGGGAGGCAGTAAAGGCACAGTGGACCTTCCTCCTTGGCTCTCTGCCAACCCCTGCCCACCTTTCTTTCCCTCATCCCCTGTCAGGGCTGGAGCCTCCCTCATTGGCCATCAACCTACCCTCCTTTTCTCTTCTCTGCCTGACAACCACTCATGAGCTAACACAATGTAAATAATAAATCTAAAGTTCTTCAGTTTTTACCAAATAAACGTAGGCACTTTATACAAGCATACAAGGTACATACACAAACAATGAATGTACAGTGGACCCCCAGATTACGTACTGCTCCAAACTCGAACAATTATGTAAGTGTATTTTTGTAAGTGCTTTTGTAAGTGTATTTTTGGGAGTCTAAAAGGACTAATCTAATTTACATTATTCCTTATGAGAACAAATTCGTTCGGTAACAGCACTTGAACAGCATTCTGGAACGAAATAATGACGTAATCCGGGGGTCCACTGTATTTGGTAAAAAATTAGGCAAGATAAAAAATATATAGAAGCCATCATCAATAAAAACATGCCAATGAACAAAATTCATTTTATTCGATACTTCCAACGTTGGTCCAGCCAATTTTGTCCAAAATTTCCAAAATACATTAATGAGAGGTTTTACTGTAATTTCTATGTATGTTTTTAAGAAATAAAGATTTTTATTTTCATTTTTCATGAAGCAAAATACAGTGGAACCCCGAGTAACGTAAAAACTTCATTCCAGAATTATTATTATAATCATATAGAAGCGCTAAACCACAGGGGTTATACAGTGCTGCAGGTTATTGTAGGATGCAGGGAGAGTGGGTTGTAAGAGGGAGATGGATGATTAGTAGGGTATGGAGTGCAGCATGACGGTGGATAGTGCAGGGATAGAAGGTAGCAAGAGATCGAGGTAGAAGGGACTGAGGGAGGTGCTAGAGGTATAATCTTCAGAGTTTGTGTAGTAAGTCAGTTTCTGTCAAAAAGTCAACAAGAGAGTCAGGATTAAAGGAGGGTCCATCTGCAAGAAGGGAAGGTAAAGAAAGGGCCGCAGAGCGAAGACGTCGTTGGAGGTAAATTCTGCGTGCTTGTTGATAGAGTGGGCAGTCCAGCAGAATATGTCGAACAGACACTGGAACCTGACAATGCTCACAGAGAGGGGCAGGGAGCCTCTCCATGAGATACCCGTGAGTAAGACGAGTGTGGCCGATGCGAAGACGGGAGAGTGTAGTCTCCCAACCTCGACACTGGTGACAAGAAGAAGGCCAGAAACCTATAACCAGTTTAATAGAATGAAGTTTGTTATTCATCAGGTCAGACCAGCATTGTTGCCAACAGGTGCGAAGGTGGGTAGCAATGACCGCAAAATAGTCCGTGAAAGGAACACCTCTATATGAAACTGGAAGGTCATGTACTGCTGACCGCGCAGCAGTGTCTGCCTGTTCATTGCCCTGTACGTCAACATGACCAGGGACCCAACAAAAGACAATATCTTTATGCTTGCTAAAGATACGGCGTAACCAAAGGTGGATACGAAGAACTAGAGGGTGAGGTGTATCAATTTTACGGATAGCCTGTAAAGCACTAAGGGAGTCTGAAACGACCACAAATGGTGATACAGGCATAGATGCAATACGGATAAGTGCCACAAGAATGGCATACAATTCAGCCATAAATATGCTAGCCGAGGGTAATAGATGCCCTCGTATGACGCTGTCCGGAAACACTGCTGTGAATCCGATGCCGTCAGATGACTTTGAACCATCGGTGTATACTGCGATGGCATGGGAATGAGAACAGAAATGGTCTAGAAAGAAAGAGCGAGAAGCCGCCGTAGGTAGTTGGGCTTTCGCGCAAGGTAGAGGAATAGAACAGACCGGACAGCAGGAACTTCCCAAGGGGGTAGAGGAAAGGGTGAAGCCACATGAACATATAAAGGCGGAAGCTGAAGGGAAGACAAGAGTGAATGCAGACGAAGAGAAAAGGGACGAAGTAAACAGGGGCGACGAACAAATAACGAGCGTCTACTAACATCTGTGACAATCCTATACAGTGGTCCCTCGGTTTTCGTGTATCTCTGTTTTCGTGTATTTTAGTTTTCGTGTAGTTTTTTCGTGGAAAATTGCCCTCCGTTTCGGGGTTCCCCCCGTTTCGTGCCCCGGTCCGGAACCGTCCACCAGTGCCCGCACATACAAAGGCGAGGCCCGCCACCCCCGCACCTCCCACGCACATTTTCCACCCAGTCTAGCATTGTTTACGCTTGAGTGAACATCACCCCAGGAGTTTATACAAAATATTTATTAACACCCTTGTTTTTTGGGGCCCTTTATTATTGTGTGTGACTACTAAATAAAATACCATGGGCCCAAAGCTCCTAGTGCCACCCTTTGGGAAAAAAGTGAGGAACACCGTAGAACTGAAGAAAGAAATAATAGAAAAATATGATAGTGGTGTATGTATTGCCCCAGCTTTCCCCGGGGTATCAAGAAAGCCCCAACAACCATTGGTCCATTTTGTATAAGAGAAAGCAATCACTGAAGCTAATGTTAGAAAGGGATGTAAAACCAAACAGAGTCACAAAAAATAGAAAATATGGAGAAATTGTTGTTTCTTTGGGTAAACCAAAAAATGCTAGCGG